>WEIT01014375.1:1470-17097 GCA_013389985.1 Dryoscopus gambensis
ATTTACAAGGTCAGGTTTCAACTTCAAATAAGGAAAATCCTAATAAATCTTTTTAGCGGAGACTTTGGCCCAGTAATTTCTTTCTTCCCCCAGCATAAAGCAATTGCACAGTAACACTATTACTACAAAAATATGCAGAATGTGCGTGACCCAGCAGCCTCAGAGAACTCACTACTAGAAAATTACACTCTATAGTTTGAACTTGAGATGTGCATTTTTTTCACTAAGGTTCCTCACCTCTTATTATTTATATCTGCTTTCTTCTCAGCTTATGGCATTTAAAGATTTTTTTTTTTAAGATAATTTGTTTTAGGAAAATCATCTACAACTTTAGGAATGTTTTAGGAAAGTTGTATACAACATATATAACAACAATACTAAAATTATATAATAACACCTTTAATCCAAAAGTATGTATAAAGTCAGAACACCTACCAGATAAAAGTCAAAAATTTTGTCAAAGTTTAGTTTTTATTTTTTTTACACAAATTGTCTTACAACATCTAGATCAGCCAAAAAGAATTCAAACAATTATTTTAAGGGGGAAAACATCAGAGTCATATGATTTCTGCAACCATATCCTACATGTCCGTATTTGACACCACAATGGAATAGCAGGGTCTTTTATTACAGCGAGTCTCACTGTTTAAAGTGATACTCCCTAGCATTCTGCCAACAACAGTTAAAAGAAGTAATGCAATTCTACATATATAAACGACTTAAATACATTGAAATATTAACCGCCATAAGGAAAAACAACACTGCAATGGAATAATATTAAGTCTTCCATGACAAGTATCACAGTGTTTTTAAAAGCCCGTGTCTGAAATAATGCTTATATAACTTATTATTATTTTTTAATGAGTAAGGGCTTTTAAAAATGCCTCTCAGCAGCACTAGTTAACATACCTTCCTCTGAAAATAATTCATGCAACCAGGCTAGTTACACTTATTTACCAAAAAACCCCTGTATATTGTGGACTACTCTTACCACTAACAGATATGAACCAACAAAAATCATTTGTTATTTGATAGAGCATGACCAGTTTTGGGCACTTCAGTCTTAAGCTATGCATCACAGTAATTTATCCCCAAAAAAGTCAAAAACCAGTTTATACTCAAGCTCAAATACCATCTTGTGCACCTTAACTCCAAAATACTTCTCCAGAACAAATTCTACACACAGGAAATCAACCAACATTCAGTGACTAGGCAAGGGGAGTGAAGCTGTGTTATTTAAAGTCTTGAAATGCTCCTGAAATTTCCTCACCCATTATATAATCATAAAGTCCTTTTAAAATCTAGCAAAAATATATCAACTTTTAGAAGTATAAATATCTGTTATCATGGTCTCTGCAGCAGAGAAGAGAGTAACTGCTACTCTCTCTCCCTCCTTTCTGTAACAGCAGTCCATGGGCAGTCTTCAGATTTGCAGCCCTTTGTAGAAGATCTGGCACATCCCAGATTCACACACTCAGAGCCTGTCTGTTTTACAGAAATGCTTCTTTTCCATGCCTAGAAGAATGAAGGAGTAAAATACCTCCCTTCCCTCAAACGATTAAAAGCAAAGCAAAACCACTAATTCAGGCAACCTTTCAGATAATCTCCTCCCTCATCTGCACCACTGAGCAGGGATGTGCTACCCGTGCTTTATCAAGCGCTGGTGACAATCAGGGCAATACAAGCCCATACACATAATGCAGGCTGAGACACACACACTTCATCCTCCGCATCTTTAATTCTTTGTTAGTTGTAAACTCTTCATCCAAATATCACCTTTTTTTTATCCTTACAAGACTTGCAGTAACAGTGCTACGACATTTATCAAGATCTTCAAGCAATGACTTAATTTAGATACCTTATTACAGCAGTGATCTATTCAGCCCCCAGCGTGGGAGGGTGCCTTTTTATTTGAGGAATTTCTGCATTCATTTTCACAGTTTTATTTCTCACATGAAAAGACTCCCATATTGCATGGCTATTTACCTTCTCTTTAAAAAAAAAAATCTAGATTAAAAAAATTATGGTCAACTAATTTTTTTCTACAAATTTCTATTAACCCTATACAGTGACAATTTCAATTATGCAATGTAATTGTAACTCCAACATGGGAGAAAAGTCATGAAAACAAGAACATTATTTTAATAATTGTCTGCTTTCCACTAAGGACACCAGCTCTTCTAGAAGCATCTGTAAATCACTTTATCATGAGTATCATATCAGCAACCAACATTGGGTTGAATGAGGGCTTGCCTTCTGGGGCTGGGTGGTCACACAAACTCACATGCTTTCAGAGTATNAGGTATCCATATCAGCATTTCACCTACGAGGTGATCTCTGGATTTGGCTCCCACAAGCATTTGATGCTATTTCAGATTACGGAAAAGTATTAAGGAAAAAAGTAAATGCTGATTAAAAATTAAAGGAAAAAAGTATGTACAAGCCTAACATATATTTCTTAAAGACTAGCTCTTCCTAGTCTTTATGGCTCCTAAAGTCTGCCATATTTCCAGTACAGCTCTTAAGTAGTTCTATTACTTTACTGCTCCTGCTACAAACACCTCCACAAGCATAATGAATACACCACAGTAAAAATAAAGCTTTGCAGCACAGCATGATATTCTGAGCTCAGATTTATGTATTCACCACAGCTTTTAGGTATTTTTCTGCTCTTTTAGTCTTTTAAATGCATTCTAGTTTGCTGAAAAGGCAACTCTTTTTATCTACTATTTGCATTTTCATTTTCTGTTCATTTTGCTTCATCTTTACATTAGTCTAACAGTGCTAACAATTCCATTTAATTATGAGGTTCAGTTGCCTTGAAGAGGAGTATAAAAGTTTTCCCAAAGTCAGTAAATCAGCCAGCAGCATACAGAGCTGGAGAATCAGATGTTTCTGAAACTGTTCTGAATTCAAATGCTTCGGCCCAAAACCTGGGTGCCATCATAGTATACATTTTTTGATGTGCCAGTATAGACTATTCTCTTTGGTTATCTTTCTTTTTTTCCTTTCCTCTACCAGCAGTTATCTAAAGCTGAAATTAGTGTTAACTCTAATTACCACCCTATGCATTAAAACCTTTTCTTCTAGGAGGCTAATGCTTACTACTCAACTTGTCTAATCTGTCAGAGGGCACAATGCAAATGAGTGCAACTCATTAGCTGCTAACCCATCATCTTCATATCACAGTGAAAACAATGACTGGGGAGTAATCAAATTTCACTCTGCATCTCATGTATTCAGTGGCTGTTCTCCCCTGAGCTAGGCTAACTGGCCAAAAGGTAATGAGTGCAATATAAGTTCTCGGAAAAGATAACACTGGGGNAAAGATAACACTGGGGAACAATGTATAACTCGAGCTAAGACAAATTAAATGTGGCCAAAGGAGTGAGTCTGAACATAGTTAGGTGTCCCGGGCAAAGTTAATGTATGGAGAATCAGTGTATTCTACATCTTAACTAGACACATGTGCTACAAAGTACTAAGCCATACACCTGTTGTAAAGCAATGGCACCAAACAACAGTAAAGTTGTTTGAGAAGGGAAACAAGGGAAACATGCATAAAACATTATTATGCACATCTAAAATAAGAAAAAGAAATGTCAGCAATCAGGCCAAATGTATACACCCCACAATTCAGGCTACACTAACACACACAAAACCAACCACCATGATGTAGGGAGAAAATGTTTGTATCAACATTTAAGCTGTATAAAACTAACTAACTAAATAAATAAATCCAATCATGAGAGGATCCCTTTTAGATTTTTTTTTCAGCTATTCCTAGTGACAACACATACTTCTCTCCATGCAGTTCAAAACAATTTATGTGGCACTTGGCCACATCATAAAACCACATCAAAAGCAGGACCATCCCACCAGGAAAGTGGTGATCATGGCCCTTTAGAGAGCAAGACCTGCATTTCAGGGGTACCCATGCTTCCTAGAGTTCACTGGAATCCGAGGCACACTCCCTCGTCACTTTGGAAAGGTCACAGCCCCTCAGGCTTGGTGGCTGAAAACATTTATGGGCTACCATGGCTTTCCAACAGCCTGTCGAAACTTTGTTGATGATGGGCAGTCATCTGCATGTCACATCCCATGTCTCTGCATAGCAGAGTGACTGGCAGCTCCTGAGGACCAGCGACAAGCTAGGAGATTTATTACTTTATTACCTGTTTTTGGTTTTTTTCAGTTGCCAAATTTTATTGATTTTTTTCAAGGTTTGGGGGTTTTTTTGCTATGAAGCAAAAGCAAAATCCTCTTTTTATAAACTTATCAATTGAATATTTGGACTATACGGTCACTACATTTTAAAAAATGACAATTTAATGCTGCACAGCCACAGCACAGGTTTGTGTATACACAAGAACACAGTGAAGGACTTCTGAAGAAGCCTTAAATCAGTTATTCTGCTTTAAGGAGTTAAGCTATTTTTAGGGGGGAAAAGTGTATTATTCTCAACTTTGAGAAAACAAAATTATTGTCTTCAATATGAAAAAGGACTTAAAAAATACTCTTCCATACAAATTGATCACATTTTTAGAAGTAGTAAGTCTTACCTAAGAGAACTATCTATCTTTCACATTACATTAACTCCTATTTGGAACACACACAAGGAATAACCCAATCGAACATAATAAAGATAATTACTTTTGCCTTTTTCATAATCAATTCTGCCAAAGACTACAGGATAGAACATAACAGCAGCATAAAATTCATAACAATTTCACTATCTCCAAAATTTTTACTACAACACAAGTCTGCAAATACTGATCATATGCAAGGCTGCAGCTTTTAACTCTATTGTAGACTGTTTATCATTCCCTTTTTGCCTCTAAACCAGTAGCCACATTTCCACTGCACTTAAACTAACCCCAGCATGGACTTGGCATATTTCAATGTTCAATTAACTCTTCTATTACCAACAATATGAAAATCTTATTAAAAATATATACAAGTATTAGTGCATACTCCCTGCTCATCAGGCCTACAAAGAAAGCAAGCATCTTTGGTTAACCTACACTTCATAAGCTTTGCTAGTTTCTCAGGGAAGTACCCAACTTCTCAATGCTCAAATACAACTTCCTTGACCACTTAAGCATTGCTTGGAACATGTAGTAATACCACCAAACCTAAAATTCACACCTTTTTTTTTGCTTCAATCCTTCCTGAAATGTCTTTGGTATAAGTTTGTTTATCCTACGCAATGAAATACTCCCTTGTAAAACACTCATTATAAACACAAACTGAATTCGTAACCACAAAGCAACAACTTACATAGAGGTCAGGAAAAGCATTGAAGCCTCTTATTCAAGCAGATGGCATACTTTCTCAAACAAATAAAAATCCTAACAAATTAAACAACACTTATTAACTTGGAAATTTTCCCCATAGCTTCATATCCAAAATAAAAAATCTTTGCTCTAAATCTGCACATACAATTTTTCCAACCACTATGAATACTCCTTAAAATAGGACATCAGAATTTAGATTGCTTAATTAACATGACTAGAAGCCAACTGTGACACTTATTATACCCTAGTAATGATAAAAAAACTAAAGTTGTAAAAATTTTTAAGACACTTTTCAGACTACATCTATACTAGCAAATTAAACACCAACCAGGTGTTCCTGGGGAGCAGAAGTAAATCCCTCCATTCTAGTAAGTTTTTGATGAAGATATCTCTAGCTTGCTTTTGGCCCATGCCATCTGTCCACCTCTCAGATAATTTTCAGGCACAGTTCACAGTGAGCATGGGTCATCCGCCATTCCCAGCAGAGCTTGGCTGCAGTCCAGCGTGGAGAAAAAGAATTTCAGAGCATGAATGAAGGCTCCTCCACGGCAATGGGCATCAGTGTCACAGAATTGTCCTGATCATGCTAATTTACCAGCACTGATGTAACTATAAAACAAGTTTTGCCTCAACTTTTTAATCCAAGTTTCCAAGTATTGCAATGACTGTCCTGAACTCCTTACATTTAATACTTGCAAACATTAATCATGCTGACTCTGCTGCATTCTGGAAAAGGAAATGCCTTCCCAAGACAAGTGGGGTTCTGTGAGGCCCGGCAACAAAGAGACACAGAGCATATCAGATATATCACAGTTACTCCGAAGCAAATGTCACATGTGCCTAGAAGCACAGTGCTTGCTGAAAGAAGAGTTAGTTACATCCCATTTCACCACTGAGCATGAGCAGGCACACGAGGCAGCTAATAGAGATTGGCTCATGCACTGTAATCTCTCGTTTCATCTTAGTCTAGAGCAACTTGTCCTTTTGCAACACCACACAGCAATTACAGTCCTTTCAGATACAGACAGGCAGTATTAAACTCGTGATGCTTGTGAGGCTGGGCATTTCTGAATGGCAGAAGTGATCACGTGCCCTGGGTCTTACCGGATTACAGTGTACAAAACTCTCATACCCTACTGCAAGTGAGTCAGTGTAACTCCCTCTGCACATGACTGGCCAGCACCATGCTCTCCACGGCAGACATGGAAGAGCCATTTCAGCTGCCTTGGACAAGCAGCAGCTGAAACACTGTTCTCCTGAACTGAACATCTGACCCAGCAGTTCAGCCCCAAGTGTACTGCTTGTATTGCTTGGCTGTTCGGAGTCTACGCTACCTTGCTGCTGCACTTACTCCCCTTCACAGCTATCCTTGCAGTGGGTGGAAGATGCAGCAACTGGTCTCCTGCAGTGAGCCCTGATGTTCAGCTGGAGGAAAAGGTTACCAGACAGCTGGCATTTTGGCAAGATTAACTAGGTTATGCACTTTAAGATTATCTGTGAAGACACAGCTGTGCCTTCTTAGCTTCCACATACCAAAACAGAGGAGGCAATAGTCAGTAAAAGAAATCAGAATCTTGTGAACATGAAACCTGTATTTATTTCTTCCTTCTGCACTAAATGTGGTTCTAAAAAGGGAGGTTTTAGATGAAAATGCGTCATTCAGAAATGAACCACAGGAATTTCATGGTCCTGGTGAAATGCTGTTGCTCGGAGACTCAGGTAGAAATTTGTCACTGAAGAACTACCAAAAATAGCTCAAGTGATATTTCATTTGGCATGGGGTCATGAAGGCAACATTCATGCAAGGGGAGATTCATAAATTTCAAAATCACTGGATCCCAAGTTGACCTTGCAGCAATGGGCTTTTTGACAGCTAGGAGAAGCTTTAGTATCATGACATAAGGACAAGATGCAGAAAAACCTATCAGTGGGTGGCAA
This sequence comes from Dryoscopus gambensis, assembly GCA_013389985.1. NCBI lineage: Eukaryota > Metazoa > Chordata > Aves > Passeriformes > Malaconotidae > Dryoscopus > Dryoscopus gambensis. The sequence goes on from WEIT01014375.1 coordinate 8,706, forward strand.
GCTGAAGTGCAATTAAAAAAAAAAAGCTTGCTTGTAATGAAACAAATAGTCAAGGACTGTCAGTAATGAAGTGTAAATGAGACTGTACAAGTCGGTGCAAGAATTTCTTCCATACTTCAGTCTCGTCTATCAGATGATACCCTCCTCTAAACTAAAACATCCTGGGCTATACACAGCAGTTCCTATCTAGACCATGCCAAGGAAGTATATTGGTAGCCACAGGAACAGAATAAATACATCTTCTGTCCACTTGAACAACTCAAACTTTCCTTCCCAAGCAACAGGATACTGCAAAGCAACCTCTGCAAAGACATCTCATTTATGGAACGTGTAACAATATTGGAAAGAACCACGCTACACAGAGAGAAATAAAACATTGTATCGGGCAAGGAGGGAAGGAGTGATGTAGCACGTGCAAATAGATTCAGCAGCAAGATGTTTATTAGCCTCACAGAAGGAAAGCCAGTGACAGCCACTGCAGCAGACTCATCAGCCCTTAAAATTTTCTTAAGGCTCCTGGGCACATCTCAGAACACCTGGGGGATCCGAATCCGCTACTGCCCCCAAGCTGGCCCTGCTCAGAGGTCATGGGTCTGGGCCCTGGGGGCAGCGTGTCCACCAGCCTTGTTATCACACTGGGCCCCCTGTCCCTTGGAGGGCAGCTCATGCTCACTGCTCCCCAAGTTCCTCAGAGTTTCCATTTTCTTAGCCAGACGACAGCATAGACAGTGTTATGGACAAGGGAAATCTCGGTTATCTTCCAAATCTTCACTGGCGTTTTCATAAAACGTGCTCGGGCTGCCTGCCACCATCTGATTCTGCTGAAATTTATATAGAGTTTCCTATCACAGATCACTGTATGGATCCTCTCTTCTCAACAGAGTGGAGGACACTATCAGTGCTTTCAATGAAGATAGTTACATCCTCAAATGGCAGTATCATAAACTCTCTTGGTATTCTTCTTGTTGACAGTTCTACATTTTTTATGGGTTGTCACAGAGGAATAAATTAGTGGAATTTCTTTGGCTCTGGCTCTTTGTGGAAGTGTTACCATATTGTAGAGTATAGCTCAGTGTTTCATCCTATCCTTTGAATTTTTTATGGATATAAACATCAATGAACAAAAAGCAATGACAACCTTAGAGGCAAAGACCAGAACCTACACTTTTCTCTCCCGCACACCAATCTACAACTTGCTTTCCTTTCAGCCTTTTTACTCCTACATGTTCACCCAGTAAGTCAGTTTTTAAAAGAAAAACATTATATTCCTACCCAAATAGCAGAAAAACTCCTGTCGTTCTGGTTGCAGATAATCAAAACTCTTCCTGCTCAGAGAGGCCTAAAATGAGCCCTAACTCTCACACACTCAAATCACTATTATTCTTATGCAAATTCCCACAGAAGCAGCATTCAGTTTTGGATTAGGTTTCCCTGGTTAGTAAGCCACAGACAACATTCAGGCAGTTTGCTATCTGACCTTTGGCATATGGTGAACCCTAGGCAGAGGACAAGAGCATCACCTCTGGGAACACAGTATTTCTGAGAAGACACAGATACACTAATAGTCCTCATAAATTCAGATACCTAAAGAAGATGGCAGTGGTGGAAAGCAGCTAACCTGGACCACTGTATGAAACATCCTAGCTTAGGCAGGATTTAGGACTGGATTTTGTCCTTTGGCTGCTATATGATTTTGTTACATTTGCCCATACTGCTGAACATCACTGAGTTTGCATTAAGGCTCTCAGACTTAATTTCCTGGCTGCATCAGACAAAGGAGCTTTCTGTACACTGGGTGGCCTGACATTAAATCAGCATAACAACACTCTGCAGAGCATTTCTTACAAGAATCACAGTATTTTCCAAACATTAATCATGTTTCCAACTACCAATACTTATGCATAAAGTGTGAGCCTCTCCTAGCTCCTAAAGGAGCTCTTCCCACCTCCTTAGTGTCTTGTTAAAGTAACTTTTCAGAACGTTCTAAGTTGTGCAATGAACTTGTTCTATGGCTAGTCCTTCTCCATCACTAGGTTGTTAGGTTAAAGTAATTAAGCACCGCTAATAACAATAACAAAAGCCATTATGTTCAAGCACACATTTGATCTTTCTGTCAAGTCATCATACAAAGGCAGCACATTAAACAAGAAGTGATATAACATGGCCTGCCAGGAAGGTACAGAAAGCCAGACAGGTGTAAACCATTCTCTAATAGGAAAAGTTGCCATGCATGTAGCATGAGGCCAGGAGAGAGGACAAACATACAAGTGAAGAAATTATATGGTATAGACAAACAAATAGGTGAAGCAAAAGATGGGTCTGCACAGAGCTGTCATGGTGCTGGGGATGGTGGGTGCTTCTCACAGAGGGGCAGCAGGGCAAGGTCTGGCAGCCAGGGCCCATCCCACTGCCCCAGCCAGGGACGCCAGGGCAGCTCTGGGCACTGGGAGCCTCCCTGGGCACAGGCTGAGGCTGAGCCAGGCCGTGGGCCCACAGGCAGAGCCCAGCAGTACCAGCCCGTGGGGAGCTGGAGACCAGCCCTGCTGTGGAATCACTGGAGGGTCATTCCCAGAGAGCTGACGTGGGGTGCCAGGCTGTGGGATGCTGGGGGAGCCCAGCAGGGTGGGCTGGGACATTCAAACCCTCTACCAAAACCAACACTAACAGCAACAGATACCAATTTAAACATAAAAATAGCTTTACCCTGATGCCAAAAGCCCAGCATGTGAGATAAAATGCTCCACTTGCAGATAAAACTGTTGTCATACTAAAAATATCAGCAGCAGCTGACACATGAAAATTCCTGTTTACAAACTCACAGGAAGAACCAGCTCATGAAGGATGCCACCCTTCACAAAGCAGCCAACAGCGTCCATCAGGAAACATTCAGGATGGGCAAGACAATTGGCAGAAGAGGCAAATATAAATATGTAGCTACCAAAGTTAATAAAAATGCCATAAGTGCCTTCCAAATCAGAAAAAAATAATACTGCTAATTTTAAAAGGTTAAATCTTGAAATCATGATTCAGTCTTTGTTTTGATCAGTTATCTCAAGATATAATTTAATAAGACACTTATCTGCATGATTACAGAAGGTACTGTCAGTATTTTGGACAAGACTGGGGATGACTAGCATTCAACAGTGAGGATTTCACTCCATATGTCTTCTTGTTCAAGTTTTAGAGAAGTTTTAGAAGATCAAAATGTGGCTACCAAACAGTGAAAAATCTTAATGCAGTTAAGACCCCCAATGTCAGAAATTATGATGGATTTCAAAAAGGCCATTACTAGTATCTTTAAATTAGTCATATTAAAAATAACCAAGATTCATATTTATAAAACATAGTAAAGCATAACAGGTAAGTCACACAGAAACAGAAGAAACTGAAACCAAAGCTACATTGACCAAGTACATATCTTAACAGGAAAAAATGAGAAAACATTAGGTACTAAGGGAAATTTTTCCTTTACAATACACACGTGCCTCTATTTTTCTAACATTTTCCCATCTGTTAGATGTACCACAGATATTGCTAAATGAGGGAGGGAAGTTGTTGCGGCAGCTGAGCCAGCAGCTGTGGTGGCCGGGGAGCCAAACAGCCCAGGTACAGGAGAGTCCCGCTGGTGGGCAAACTCCGAAGTCTAAGATACCCCTTAATTGTGGATGAGAAAAGCTTCTCCCATCAGGCCTTGTGACCCTATGTAGATTCGGTCTGTCTGGTTGGCCAGCAGCCATACGCCCCTTGTAGCTCTTAACAGGTTGTAATCCAGCCCCCACTCCACCCCTTCCTTCTCCCCATTGATTGTTGTTGTATTACCCCGCCTCCCTTCTGTACCCCTTTATAAGTGTGTCCCGGCCCTCGGCCCTCAGCCCTTCCTCTTGGTCGATGGACTCCTTCGTTGTGGTTTAGAAGTAAACCCCTCGCAACTCTCTATGGAGAGCCGCCTCCTGACCCTTTGCCTCTGGTGACGCCCGAGCTGGCCAGCTCAGTGTGAGCGTGTGCTGCGGGCTCCCACCGCACGGGGGAGAGCTGGTTTGTGAGGCGCCAAGTAGTACCACCAGAGTATTCCTTGCTAGGAATGCTTCAGGAATAACGCAGCAGCTTCTCCACCGAACACTCCACACAGTGATGGAAAGTTACAAAGTAATTTTTAAAAAAGGAAAGAGATTGCAGTGTTGATCCCTTTTAACATGAACATTAGGGAGTATAATTTACTCTGGTACCAGAAGGCTAGTAGGCTACACGACAATGCCAGCAAGCAAACACACACATGCTACCGGAAAAGTTTCTGGCACAGCAAAATTCTTAGTCAGATAGAAGCCCTAACCAAACAGTGGTGGGAAAAATCAGGATAACAAACAAAGCAGGAGACTTAGTAACTGTCAAAAGTAAAGACGAATCTTGATACAAAATCAGACAATAATGCACATGTTCATGGATGACCAGAATCAGGGAGACAATGAGACTAGACAAGCCACTGCAAAGGCTAAGTATCTGAATTCATTCTTTACAAGGAAAGGACCTGGGCTTTAAGACAACAATTTGTTTTTCCTTTCCCCACAGCCTCCTTTACAGAAAAATTACCAAGTTCCATCACAGGAAGAAGTCTCAAAGAATAAATTACGTAGACAGGAAACATAAACATATCCACTACAAGCAGCTTACATAGCCATCTACTATCAACTAACTAGAAATTCAGAATGGACATAAGGTATCAGAGAAAAAAAAAACCTGTTTACAAAAACCTACACTAAAATACATCACTGTTATCCAAATAATTTGGAAGAAATAAATGAAAGAGCTTGAGAAATTACTGGTCAGTTCCACCAAGAGTAACTGGAAAGCACAAGTTAAACAAACAAAGAAACCAAACGTAAAATACTGGGAACAATACTCGTAATGGAAAACTGTGATGTAATGTAATGTAATGTAATGTTCTGTAATGGAATGGAAAAGACCTCCAAAATCACTGAGATCAACCTTAAAACTAACACTGCCAGGTCCACCACTAAACCATGTCCCCAAGTGCCATATCTACGCAACTTTTAAATCCCTTGAGGGATGGTGACTCCACCTCTTTCCTGGGCGGTCTGTTCCGATCATTTCTGTCATGATAAACCAAGTTCCTCCATGATTGTCTAATTTTCTCTGAGTTAAAAACAAAAATAGTTATGTGTACGGCTGTGTGCGTACATATACGCACACACATATATATATACATATGTGTGTGTGTGTGTTACTACAAGAAAATTTGACACATATTTACAAAAGCTAACTAAAAACAACTAGGATATAGTGCACAATCCTTTTGCAGCCTGAAAAATTACTTACAGAATAATAGTCTTGAATTTTGGCTGTCTTCCAATGTGAGAAGAATGGTGTGGTTTTCCAGAAATCAACAATGCATTCTACATTTACTAAAGAGCTGGAGAAGGCAGCAAACAAAAACATTCAGTCTTGTCTGATGATACCAATGTGTTCAGATTGGGAGAACTCCACATGTTAAGACTCAAACTAACTCATTGAAACTAGAAAGATTACTAGACAATGGCAAGATAGGAAATATAATTTAAACAAAAAGTTAAAAAACCCCTGGAAATTAAAAACAGAAGATAAGCATCTCTGAACTACCAAGACCATCAGTGGAAAACTGTCTGTTAACTGCATAAAGATCCATAAAACTTATACTTGGTATTCGAAAACTACCTAAAAGACAAAAAATCAAAGGGAATTCTTAAATTCATATCAAAGACATACTACATAAAACAGTAATGCAACAAAAGCACTACATTCAATCACACTCACATCACAAAGTACATCAATAGTAGCAGCACTGAAGAATATGTACAGCCATTAAATACTTTAGTACCATGGCACGGAAAGAAGTCGTAGAAGCTGAGATTTTTAGTCTGAAATATAGAAGTAAAAACATTTTAACTGAAAAAAAAATTCTGAAAATACAAAAAATGTGTAATTAGACTCCCTTTTGCTTATTGCTAGACTGACAAAATCAAATTGCAAGCAGACTTCATTATTTCATGTAGCATCTAAGTCATTTGTCAACACTAACTGCTAGTCATTGAGACAAATACTGTGATAATCTCTTTATTTAGTCAGAAGAAAAAAGCAAATAAATCAACTTAAAATTATTTATCAGCCAAGTCATTAAGCCAACACATGGAAAACAAATCTTTGGAGTTTCAAATGCAGTTAAGATACAGAAAACATCTTGTTGTATTTCATAATTAACTTGGTTGCACACAGCAGGGCAGGAGCATTTGCTTTCACTGGCAGTGCAAAACCAGACTGACTCTCTCACCCTGAACAGCAATGCTCCCACATCCAGGTGCAAGCCAGAGTACTAAAACCAGGAGCAAAATAAACAGTCGTTTCAGAAGCGATCATACTGTTGTCTGTGCCCTTGGTGTTCCCTCTCTCTGCACGTTCCCTGACAGGGATTAAACTAGCGTTGAATTTCGCTCACAGTAGAGGACACAAACACATCAGCGCAAGACCTGATACTCAAGTTCCAGTCCGGCTTGATTCTGACTCTAGGAACTCAAGTTCACAGCACGAACCAGCACATGGCCACACAGCCTGAGAAATCTCATTCAACACACACAGTTCTTACATTCCATTATGATAAGAAAGATCTCAAAGCTGTCTCTACAGCTTCAACTACAATCCAGGGAGTGAAGCCCACCCTGCTTCCTAGGACTAGGGCCAGTGCTCCAGAGTGCTCTCTGTGCCAGTGGCAGGCAAGAGGAGAATGGAGTAGAGGTCTTCTCTTTTCCCACCACAAGACAGAAGGGACCAGCCTGATGAGGAAGTACAATTCACTCCACAAGAAGAACCTCAAGGAAATCCATCTTCTGCCTGCACTTTGTAGGTGCAGGCCCACAAGGAATCCAACCTATAGCTAAAATTTAACTTAAAAGTGATGAAGGAAGGAAGGAAGAAGGGGGAACCAAGGGTAGAGTAACAGAATCACACTGGGTCTTCCAGATGCTAGGAACAAAGTCTTTTTAAAAAAACAAAAGCTTCCCCCCAACCTCCAGTGAAGTATTCCCAAAAAAAGCCAAATGATCAAAGATCAGAAGTGAGTAGACTCAAAGTGTATTAGATGAGAAAACGCAAAGAGAAAAATCCAATATCCAGCACAAATTATACAAAGATCCATCAACAATTTAGTCACACACCCAGACCTCCAACAGATGATTCATGGTGCTACCACTGAAATGGCTACAAAAACCTAGGCAGCAAATTCAAAGTACATTTCAAGCTTAGAAAAAAGATGATCCTCTACTTGTTATTGTTATTTAATCTAATCCTTACATTTGGTATTAAATTGCAAATTATTGCAGAGACACACAAGCTCTCAAAGCGTAAACTTAATTCTTTAAATTCTCCTGAGCATTATGTGGTTCCCAAAGCAAAGAAATGCTTCAGTATGACAATCAAAATACCAAGGCATAAACACGTATTGTTTCTAGGACACTAATATAATCTTTATAAATTAGATTATAACTGTTTGATGCTGCTCAGTCCTACCATACACCCACTTTAAACAGCATGTAGGATGGTGAGACTCAGTGTAATCCAAGATCTGAAGGAAATGTATATCCATGAGAAAACAAAAATAAATGTACAATTTAAGTAGAAACATACAAGGTCTATGAGAATGGATGTGATTTCATTTAATACAATTTGCAACAGCAGAAAATGAGAATTTGGGTGGATATTCTCAGAGGTAGGATAGGTTTGACCTCACAAGAAGTATATGGACTTCATTAACAAGGGCTCTATTTTAAAAAATTGAAACAAAAATACAATGCAAAAGTATCCTATTGAGCATGGTAAAATTATAAAGTAATTTCATCAAGGGACCTAATCAACTTTGGCTTTCTTCCTGTGGCTCATCTGTGTCTGTTCTTCTCTACTTTAAAGAGATACTGAGCCAAATGCTGCCTTAACTCCAGTGTAAACTGGAAGTAGACAAATTTCCAGCAAAGAAAAATGAAAACCTACCCAAAACCACAACAAATGTTTCTCAGCAATTGCTTTCTTAAAAACTGAATGAAGAGGGTAGAAGGCATAAAGCCTGAGTAACAAGTCTGCTCTACAAAGAAAATTTCAGTATGTTTGAAATATATGTTCTTTTTAATTCGGAAATCAACTTTCTTTCTAAAAATTATGATTAATTTTCTACCAGAGAAGATTTCATATTTAAAACCTTTTAAAAATGGGTTTTAAATGCAGAACTAATCTGTAATATGTGGTATTATGAAATGGTTTTCAACATCAAGTGGATCTCAATAATGAACATACAGTAACTGGATGAAATTTTCCAAGGCACAAACAGCAGGGAAGAACCTAATTGTTTTTAAAG
>WEIT01014375.1:26227-43439 GCA_013389985.1 Dryoscopus gambensis
CCCCCGTGTGGCGTGGAAAAGCATCTCACGGGAAAAGGAAGATAGGGGAGAGGGCCGCCGCTCACCATTGCTGTGAATTTAGAGGGGAAAGGGGTGCGTGTGCGGAGTGCTGAGGGTGATCCTCCAAAAAATAGCCGGTCTTTAGCGGGAATGCATTTGGAGGGATGTCGGGATAGAGCCGTGGCCTGCGGCTGGGCAACCAGCTCGCAAATGAACCTCCCACGTCCCCAACAATAAACCCAGCAGCAACAACAGCCCGAAAAAAAAACCCAGCAACCCTCCCGGCTACAGATCGATGGCGTTTGGCTCCCCCGCCAGGACAAGGGGAGAATTTGCCATCACCGAGCTACTGGTAAATCCGTCCCTGGGACAGACCCAGGCCCGCCGGGAGCCAAGGCCGGGCTCTTTATTACCGCCCCGGGCCCCCTCCTGCCCCGCGTTCCCGGGGACAGCCCAGCGCGGCTGGCTAAGGGGGACGGAGGGGAGCAGGGAAGGAAGGAACACGATTTCTCAGAGCAGCCCCTTTGGGCAGCAGGGCACGATGGGCAGCCTTCGGTCACACTTTGCCGGGCGGCTTCGGCAAATAAACGACTGATCTCGGCGAATAGACTATATCCACTTATAGGCTTCCCAGCTACTCAAGAAGGAGCTCTTCCAGAAACGTAAATAAACACTGAGGCAGTGCAGGGAGAGGACTGCTGCCATTTCTGACTTCCCTGTTTATGGTAAAGTGGGAAACGGAGATGTGTGAACAGTTCGGCACCATGTTGAAATTTAAGGTACATCATGAAACATAGGTTATCAGGACACAATGGACAGCAAGGTGCTATTCCTTTTACTCTGTATTTTCTGATTTCTGTAGGGATTTGTGGTTTCTCAAAGGCACTAGACAAGAAAACGATGGGTTTGGTTTGTCATTTCATGTGAGAGCTACTGTTACAGCCTTTCAAAAGTGCAACCTGATGCTTGTCCAATTATGTTAATTTTTAGGTGTGTGCAGTTGTCAACTTTTACAGGTGTAGTAGAATCATAGAATCACAGAATTCTTTGAGTTGGAAGGGACCTTTAAAGACCATCTAGTTCCAACCCCCTTGCTGGGGGGCAGGGACACGTTTCACTAGACCAGGTTGCACAAAGCCTCATCTAACCTGGCCTTGAGCACTTCCACAGCTGCTCTGGGCAACCTGTTCCAGTGCCTCACCAACTTCATAATGCAGGATTACTTCCTTGTATCTAATCTAAATCTACCCTCTTCCAGTTTAAAGCCAGCATATTTTGTTACACAGCAAGAGCCCCATTCAGCCATTCTAGATTCCAGATTTGATACTAAACCAGATAGTATTTTAGGCTTGTATTGTAGCCCTTTTCTTAATTTTATTTTTTTCTTTTTAAGGCCCTTAAAGGTACCTTTACTTACAGAAGGAATTTGTACAGTGATGGCGATCTGATAAAATTTATTGTTGCTGTCTGAATTTTTTTACTGTCATTTGTCATGGGGGGTGTTTTACCCATTAAAACTCAGAATCTGCATAATCCAGAGAAACAACATGATGCACTCTTTGCTCTGCATAGAAATAACAATAATATACAGTTAAATAATCTGCTATAATAAGAGGAGATCACTTATTAGTGGTTTTTTCTTCTAAACCCCTTCACTTCTGTCCCAATTCTCTTTTCTCCTTCTACAGTACTCCATGGTGATGTTCAAAATATGAGAGTTGAGAAGGGAGGGAATGAATACATAAACCAATTAACTGGATTCTTGTTCACTGTATTATGATGTGGAGAGAGCAAAAGGTAGGTGCAGAAAAACAGAAACATGAGATGTCTGATACCAGCTCTGATTGCCTTCATAATTAGTTTTAGTGCAGAGAATATTTTGCTGTCAGTTTGTACAATAGGCTACAACTGGATCTCATAAAGCAGCATGGTCACATATAGGTGTCTTCCTGATAGGAGCTAGAAGCACTCAACTTGCTGCAGGGCACTTTGCTGTACCAGCTGGGGCTACCAGGGCCCCTCGTGTGCTTAGTCAGGGATTAGGTTCCTTCGAGCCTGTCCTAAGCTCCAGATTTTGCCATAGAAGAGAAAGTGTTGCCTTTAATCCCAGCTCTGATCATGCTGCTTCAGGCCTGTACTTTCTTTTGGCCGATCAGCAACCCTAAGTACCTTTGGATCACACAGATCCACAGAGGCAGATCCTGACTTTCAACTTCTTCACCTTTTGCATTTATAGCTTATAATATGAAAGTTGGAAAGAGCCCAAACATAGTCTTGTGAGATGCTATAGCAATAGTTTGTTAGTATTTATGTAGCAGCTTGAAATATGCAAGAACAAAGTACAATAGCAATTACTATTGAAGTTTTGGGGAAAAATCTCTCAACTCTCAGATTTAGACTTGAAAGTAAGCTATAAATTTTATCCAGTAGTATTTCCTTTTTTCAAAAGAGGCCTTCATAGCCTATTATTATTTTTGATAACATCTCCTCCTACCCATAGAAGCCAAAAGCACTGTTGAGTGGTTGTTCATTATGTACCATCAGTCTATTGAGATGTCAAGTTTAGGGAAAAGGAGTCTGCCTTTTAATCAGCTCTGCTACAATACTGGAAGATAAGCTATGTGAGAAGACCCCACTCACATATTTTATGAGAAATCAAACTGAACAGGCAATGATAGAGCAGTCTTTGACATCTATGTGTATTACAACTAGCTATCTGCTTCTAAGTTATCCTACCTTAATGAATACCTGCAGTAACCAAATGAATATTCAAAACCCACTTTAGCTTTTAATCCTTCAAGAACCGTGTTGTTTCATTTTCAGAACAACGCAGGAAGCTCAGAAAGGAATTTTTCATAACAGCAAAATCTAGAAAACATTAAGAAATGTCAACTTCTAACTTAATTACAGTCTACTTTCTTATTCAATGTGGAGATACTTCTGAGTAATGTGTACACAGGTATTGAGCACGTAAGTATTTTTGACTTTGCTATTCCAAAGATGTTTATAATTAACTGAACAACTTTGCTTGAGTAAATTAACAGCTTTGATAAGAATTCTGTAACTGTTCCCTTTTTGCACAAGCATTGTTCAAAAGATGTGTACCACTCATCCCACTGGACTCTATGTTTCTAGCATACAAATTTTCCATGATAGAGTTGTAAGGCCCAAATAAGCATTCCATTATCAGAGCAACATATTAAGCAGTTTTAAAAATAGGAAATAATGCAGAACATCTGTACTATTCTGAAAAAGGTTCCTGGCCAATTAGGACAACACGAGAGAAAAAAAGGCTGTTATATTCCGTAAAAATGAAAATATGTCAAGCCCTTCTGTTATTTCTCTATAAAGCACATTGCTGTGTGCAAGTGAAAAACATAACAGTAATAATACACAACGCTTTTTTGGAGGCTATGTGAGTGAAGTGTCTTTTTTATCTGCTAAAATATTGATCATCCTTACTTAGCCTACTCTTAGGGACTTAGCAAGCAGCAGAGCTTGACTGCTCTTAGCTTGACGGCCTGTAAGGTCACAGCCCAGTTGCTATAGCTGCTTGTTCTCTGCCTCCGATTACACACTGCTGCTGCTCAGCATCCGGAAGGCCTCTCTGCAGCCTCTGTCGCCGCTCCGCAGGAGCGGCTCCGTCCGCAGCGCAGCTCTGCTCGGGGCAGCCTGGGCGCCGAAGTCCCTCGGTGTNTCCGCGGCAGCGGCACGGCGAGAGCCCAGCTCCCTTTGCCGCTGCCGACGGGATTCTGCGAAATCGGGTGGTTGCAGCAGCCGCCTGGGAGTCAGGCTTGCAACTGAGCTATAAAAGCGAGCTGGTTTCCAGCAGTGGGGGTGATTTCAAAGAAGCATTTAGTATACTTCTTGTAAGAGGAATTCGGCCAAGTTCCAAGGATTTCCCTTGAGGAGGGAAAGCAGTTCTGTTTGCCATAGGTGAGGCACTGCAGAAGCTCAGGTGGAAACTGAGTGGAAGATGGTGTAGCTGGCAAATGCTGCATGGTAATGCACACCATCAGAGATCAGGCAAGCCACCTGTAAATAGGAGCTGAAAGGGTCAAGGTGGGCTGTACACTGTCACTCCTGTGGGAGGAAGCATTAGCCAAGGCCAGGTTTTAAATTCGGTCAGGCAAACCAGCTGGGAAAAGCTGCTGCAAGGCTGATACCAAATTATCTTCATCTTGCAAAAATTTCCCAACCCTATGACACATCAGAGATTGTGCTGGCCAGCTGAATTCTAATCAAATAGCTTGTACTTTCACATTTTATCTTTAAGAAGATTGTCCACTGCAGCGAGTCCTTTCATGCTGGTTTTTGGAAGCTGTAGGAAGCACAGGTCAACACTTGACTGACACTTAGTTTTCAGTTTAGTTATGAGTTATTTATATTTCACGTATACTAAACTATGTCAGAATTCCTGGAATATGTACTTTTTCTTTTATTATATTCATTGAGGGAAATGGATAAATATCAACAGAAATGAAGCACTGGAATAATGATTTTAGTCAGTGTGTTTCAGCAAAATTCCTTCTAATTTAAAATAATTTACAATATCAATTGAAAGTAACAGGCTATTTTTGTCCTTTAACATCCCAGACTGAATGATATTAAAGTGGATCAACTTTTAAAGTAAAACAACTTAACAAATTTAAGACAAAATCTAGGGCAACTGAATGTTCCCATTAGTAAATCTTTACCACTTTAACCTGATGAGATGATAATACAATGCAGAACACAAAACATCCAATGTATGTAATCAGGCTATGCAAGTCCCTTGGGACTGCATGTTGTCAGAAATGATCAAAATTCAAAACAGACACACAAATGAAATTACAAACAAGGATAATGTAAAACCAATGATGATGAACTTAAAAAAAAACCACCAGTGGAGATGCAGATATAGGTAATTAATATTTTTCTCTGCTTCTGTGCCACTCAAGAGGACATCCATACTTCCAAGTGCTTGTGTTATCAGGAAATACAAAAATTACTACAGAGTTTCTGGGTTTGTATTTAATGTTATAAAACAATAAGCAGAAAGCTGGAAGGCACATACACATCTGAAAAATCTGAAACTCCTGATCACCCAGGGTCTGGCTCTACATTAAACTCTCTTTGCAAACAGGTAGGCTTTTCTAACACCAAGACAGTATCTACTTGCTTTGAAGAGAGAACTTACATTCCTTCTTTCTAAAGGTAGGAGAAGATGGAAATAAGCATTCAGTGTTTATTCCATCACATGCATTTTCGAGTCTTTGACTGTATTTACACAAGGAAATTCTGATGGTTTCAAAAGAAGGTGGGGCATTTTCTGGATGCTAGTAGGTCAATCTCTATCATTCCACTACTTTGAAAATAACATTAGGGATGCAATTTTCCTGGAAGAAATAGGTTATTTGAGGACATGAAATTCAAAATGGATAAAGTGCTAGATCCACTTATGCATTTGGGTGCTGCAACAGAGTTTTATAACACCAAACTATGTTTATTGGAGAGCCACCTGCTTACATATCTAGAAATGACGTGATGCAAAACTGAGCTTTCAGTAGAACCAAGTAGTCAGAAAAACTGGGCACTCAGGATGATGAAGCATCTCATTCTTCAGGGGCATAAGGCATATCCAAACCTTCTTCTGAAAGTGGTCCTCAGTCATCTTTCATAACAGCAGAGACCACTAGTTTCTTTTGAACTCTAAGGGAAGTGAAGTGGCTGTTTGTCTTTTCCTTATTATCAAAAGAAGCTTGAGACCTAGGCTCAGACCCTCATCTCCCAGCAGCCAGTCTGGAGCCTATTCCTCAACAACCTCCGGGTTGAGGAAAAATGTTTAAAAAAATAAAGTTTAAGATTTCTAGATATAGAATGGGAAAAGAGGAAGAGGGAGCATAGCGTCTTCGCATCGGAGTACACAGTGCTCTCTGGGGAGATAGAAGTGCTGGGCTCTGATCTCTGCTCTGATCACTGCTTCTACATTCTATTTTAAGTAGTAATTATACTTAAATGGGTAAAATATTGAAGTAATCCCTGAGTGGGACATGTGCAATGGGAGCAACAGGAACCACTGTGCAGCTCATGTATGAATTCTGCAGAAATACACCAAATACACCAAATACAAGCACTTATTAGTTGAAGTGATACTATCTTCTAGTAGCTAAATAAAAGAAATTAGTGAATATTAAACTACAAGTAGAGTTTCTGCTTTCCAGAGCAGAAAGTTGATAGGTGCTCCACATTTATAACTCCCTGTTACCTGTGAGGTTGAGCTGAGAGATCAGATACTGCCAAAGTAATCTTCAAAGATCTCAGCAACATCCATGAAGGAAGATAGCCATCATGAGAGAAAAACAAGTATGTTGCTGTGCAAGAAAAACCTGCTTGTTATTTTTCTTTTTCATATGAATATCTTGAAAAGCAAGGCATACTTCCTGCAGTGTAACCAAGCCCTGCATGCAAGTGGGGCCAAATAATACTCAGTTTAATAACTGTGCCAAAGCCTTTTGCGTTCTTCTGAAAAGGTTCTAAGTAAAACTGCTAAAAAAAATGTGGATTCTTTCTGAAAGACACTTTAAAATTCACAACATCATCAACATGACAGCCATGATATGTTATGTATTAAACCATTCCTTTTTTCCTCATCTACTTCGTCTACTTCATTTTTCAATATGAATTGCAGGATTTAATCTTGGAATAGCTTACCTACATTATAGAAGCCAACAGAAAGGTATGGAAGGTTTTGCAGATGTGGAAATAATATTTTGAGCTCTGAGTATCTAAAAAATTACAGCATGGAGAATAGATATTTTAGTTAAGTTTTATGCTAAAACTGTCAGGAAAATACAAGCGCTCTTCTGTTATAATTATTGTTATCTTGTTTCAAAATTAATGCTTCCTATATTAATACCTAAAATGTCAGGATTTCATGTTCTCAAAATGGTGAATTATTTCTGTTAAGAAACATATATACCTTAGATGACTGTTGAATATAACTGTTGCAAAAAAAATTCCCATTACGTAAAAATAAATTTTGTGTTTAGTTTTAATTGCAGCTATTTTGTATTCATTCAGGTATGGCAGACCTAGATCCCCCTGGTCTGCCAGACATAAAAGAGCATAATATGACAAAATAACTAAGATTTGAGGAAGGCACACAGTTTTATCTGCCTACTGCACCTACAAGGCTAACCGAGTAACAGAGGAAGAGTCTGGAATAAGAAACCATCTAGCTTCAAATCCTTTTCTCAGTCTCCTAAACTTTTCATTGTAGACTGTATTATATTATATATTTATGTTTTAATAGCAAACTAAATTCTTCTTGCTATAAAGGGTATATCAGGGTATGGAAACACTCTGGAAAGCAAAGAGCAAATTAAAGTTCTAAGTAGCTTTTGAACCTGTGATGGGCATAGATTGTTTTCAAGAAAAAATAAAAAGAGAACAAGTTTTCAGACTTTTTCAATTCCATGTTTTAGAACTAAATTTGAGGAATCAATCCAGCAATCAACATTTAACTATATGAAAATACATACTCTTATAATTACACACACTACTGTTCATAATTAAATTATGAGATTTTTCTCTTATAAAATCCATTTTGAGTTTCCTGTTCTTAAGTTTGCTTGAAAATATTCCCTTCCCAAGGTTTACTTTTCTTGAAAATTTTTAGTCAAAGTCTGACTGAGAAGCCTGAGAGCAAGACTATGAAAACATCCAGTAGTTATTTGTAAACAGTAAAAAATATCCCAGTGATCTTTTTTGAGAAGACTGGAGGCTTTGGGATGGGTACTTCAAATATGAATATGCTTTAAGCTAGATATAAGTCTTTTGCCATCTTTGTTAAAAATCTGTCTACATTTGTCAGACTGATGAGTCTTTGAGGTATAAATATCATCTGCTATCCCTGGCATCAGGGAGCATAAAGTAAAGCTTTTAAAGTTTGGGTTTGATCTCACTACTCTGACAGGAAAACTGCTCTCTTGATTACAAGTGATCTTCTAGTTGCTACCCCAAACTTATTCCTGGTCTTTTGGGGTTTTTTTGCAACAACGTTCATTTCCTTAAACAACCTTTTTTGCTTCCCCTGTGTATTCATAGCCTGCATTCTATCTCCTCTCACCTTTTTTTCAGTTTTGCTGAGCAAGTTAACTTCTTTTAATCTCTCCTCACTAGTAGTTCTTCTCTGCAAAGGTAAATAGTTTAACGATTCCTAGCGTTCAGGTAACTACCAATGTTATTTTACCAGATTTTTTTTTTTTTTAACAAGGCCATGTTCAAATTTCTCAACTAAAATGTCTTCAGTGTATCATCTAAAATCCCTTCAGATTGGCACCCCCTAAACAAAGACTGTCTCACGGGTTTGAGATCTGCCAGACCAATATTCCACCATCGCAGAATGACCAAGCAAATTTCACCCTCACAGCTCTTACCTCCACCCTCGGGACACCTACCATCCCCACCACGGAGCTGGCCAGGATCCTTCCAGCTTGGAGATCCAGAGGAAAAACTAATCTCTGCATTTAATCGTTGCTTGCCATGGTTTCAGGTTGATGGCATTGCGGACGAGGCATGGAGAGCAGGGGAAGGCAGGCACCAGACCCGAGAGGCAGGAGGCTGTTTCTTTTCTGCTCTCCGTGACTCGCTCAGCCGTGCTCAGGCAGCCAGAGGAAGAAGCCGTATGATGTGACTGTAGAGAGGACAAACACCGGAACCGGCATGCTGGAGGAAAGGACTGGAGAAATACACTGGGACTGACAGCTTGAGGGACAAACACAGAGACTGTCAGAGTCTTGGAGCCGCAGCTGCAAAGCATTGAAGGGAGCAGCAGACTCTGTGGATAAAGACTACAGGAGAAATGGACCTGCAAGGTAACTGTTGGGATCAGTAACCATCAGCGCTGGAGGAAGCAGACTGGGGGAGAGCTAAGGATCTGACATGCTGGCATGAAACTGATACTGCCTCAGCAAAAGGCTTTGAACAAGGTATTTTGATGAACAAGGAGGGTATGAACTGTGTGTGAGAAGGTTTCAGAGAAGACAGACAAAAGCCAAGGAATGACGTATGCAACCAGAGGTCACAGGGAGGCACAGAAATCAAAGAGACTGCTTGAACAAGTGCCTCAGAGCAATGAGAGGACTGACCAGGTAGACCTGGGAGGGGCTGTCACATGAAGGGGTCAAACAAGAACTGACAGAGCAAGAGCAGAAGGGCCAAGGTCAGCAGAGGAGTGAGGACTTGACAGCAAGGAAGGAGTTAGCAGTGGGCAGAGGCAGGTCAGGGGCAGGCTGGGAGACATGACAGAAAGAGCCACACTTGGGAAGAATGAGCACAGGAAAGCACATTCCTCTAAGGAGCCTGGAAGGAAAGGGAAATTTTACCCCAACTCTGGCCATGAGCAAATATCTGAGAGTTCCTCTAGAAAAAAAAATTCCTCTTCCCCTGTGTTACTGATTCATATGAGGAATACAAATGCCATCAGTCTCTCCCTGAAATCCAGCAGAATTTTCCATACTGTAGTTGAAGTGTCAAAACCTGCCAATGAGCTGCACAGCAGAGCTTTTCCAGTTCATTTTTAACAACAGTAGGAAATTAAACACAAAGTTCCTGTTAAAATACTTTTCTTAAGGCTGAAAATTTAAGTACTAAAATGTTACCAAATCCCAGACTTAAGGTTCACCATGCAGCCTTGGTTCAGCCTGTTCATTTGTATATCATGATGCAGTCATAATGATGTGATCGTATAGTATTACATCCTCAGTAACAGTCTTAGTAAAAGTCTTGAGCTTATTTAGTGCAAATGATGGGTGATAATCACTCCATAAACAGTTATTCAGTATTTTGTTTGTTATTCTCAGTTCAAGGGGCAGCCCTAGAACTTAACTTACTTCATGCTATTCAAATACTGGTGTGAAGAAGGAACTATTATTTAATTGACTGTTTTGTGGTGCTTATCACTACAGTAGTATCTGACTGCTTCACTCCCATTACACGGGATTCAAGCTAAACCAGGAGGTCAATTTTTTTACCTAGGTCAAATTGAGATGCCAAGGATCTGACTTTTAAGAGCTATTAGAATTACATATCAATAATACTCGGACTACAGCACACACAGAATTCAGTAGTGAATGGCAGCTTGAGAACTTCTATAAACCAAACTACATGCTTTGATTCAGGCACTTAGAAAATGGAAGAGAAAAAAATGTTTTAAACCAATTGTTCAACTCATTTACAGTGACCCTGTGCCCACCCTTCAATCTCCAAGGCAGCACTCACTCTTTTTAAAAGAAATAAGAGATCCTCTGTCTTCCTGCAATCTCCTGTTTTATTCATTTATACACTTTACAACTTCTGCAGCAGAACTCCTACACATAAGAGTCATCCTAAGAGCACTTCCACCCTATGATGAATGCAGAGTACATCCTGTGAAAAACCAGTACACCATCATACAATTAAAGCCTGTATGACAACGCAGATGCATAATCCACTGAATTAAAACTGCACGCGTAACCTTAATTCCAGTGCTTCATAATATCTGAATACTTGCCTCTGCCAAACTATTCTTTTAAAATCATACCCATGTGTAGTGTTATATATAAATATAAATGGATTAGGGAGTCCCTGCTATATAAGGATGTACTTTTATGTGCCACAGTAGGATGTTACACAATACAACTCTGAAGAGTGGCTCCTGTGGCAGTGAAGGAAAAGGAAACATCTGCATTTAGACTATAATTACTATGCATCTGTGAGACAATTACTGGTCATTTTAAGTTGAGCAAACAACACTATCAACAAGATCAGAGCTAATTAATTTTTTTTAACCGGCTTTCAGCTACTGTACAGAATTTACCATTTATAATCACATACATAAAACATTTTTTTCTTACAGTTAAGACTGCTAGCACATTTTAGCAGCTTAGGTTTCTATTACTAGCTCCCACAGAAGGACACTGGGATTTAAAAAAGAAAAATTCTGAACAGCTAAAAATTCCGTTTCTCAGTGAGGCTATGCTGCATGCGTGTAGTAAAATTTTATCAATGAACATAAAATCCCAGTTAATAGAAATCATAGCAAAATGACAGTGGCAAAAAAATTATTAGACATTTTTCAAGCCAGAATTTTACAACTCTATTTCTTTGAAACAGTAGTTGAAGAATACTTTCTCTCAATCACTTCTAATTTAGTAGCAAGTTAGCTTCAGCTCCAAGGACCAAGGGTGCACTTTGACCCTCTTTGAACAATTCAGATCAAAGAGAGTTAGACTGGTTTAAGCTCTCATCCCATTTTCACTAAATAAAGGTTTGCCCTGGGAATGAAAATTGGCTCTGACAAAATAAAAATGGTATGGAATCAGCTCACCTATCCAGACAAATATTAGAGGGCTTTGCCCACAGGTACAGGATGATTTGCAATGGTGTACAGAAAAATAACACAGATTTGATGCAATTTTCAACCACGTAATTTTAAATCAAAGTAAATACACTCATAACAAGCATGATCTGCCACCACAGGGGACAATCAATTCAAATGACCTTAACACTCCAAATAAGAGCTAGCAGTTAACTTAACTGAAGTCAGTTAAGGTGCTCTAAATACAGATTCATACTGTTACTGCTATGCTTATTTCTATGTCTTTTTCCATACACGTGTCATCAATTATTAGCACTATTGCAATTAACTTGTTTCTTTTGTACTATGCTTGGTAGCTGTAGTAACTCACCTATACAAAAAAATCACTAGAAAGACAACAATAATTTTAAATCTCAGATCTAATTCTTAACATATCACTGCTGTGTTTTAGGAAAAAGTAGTTTTAAAATAGTAATGCAATCACCTCTCTGGCCTAGTGAAACTCATGGCAATACACCTTTAAGAAACCCCCTCAAAAACCTAAACTGCCTGGGAGCTGGGCAAAAGGAGTGGAAGAAACGGGCAATTACTATAACGCAATGGATGAGCTGCAGGGTGGAGAGGGAAAAGCAGCCAAGAGGAAATTGGGAGCAGGCAGCAAGGGAGAGGGTCATAGAAACTGGAAGAACAGCGGGAAAATGAACTCTTTGGGAAAAACTATTTATGAAGAATTTATCTGTGAGGAATTACTTGCTGTCAGAAAAGCAATAAAACACAGCAGTCCAAAAACAAGATGTAAACACTCTCTTGGTAGGCATGCGTATGCCTGGAAAAAGAACTAACTTCGAAGTCAACCTAATGGCCACTGAAAGCTTTCTCTTCATTTCAAACATGACTGGATTTAGCATTAATAGTCATATTTGCAAAGATCTTAGCACCTAAAATAGGTTCCTTGAGGTATTTTTTAAAAAGTTTAAGATCACCAGATGCTTAAATCTTGTTTAAAACTTTATGAAACCATCACCTAATAAACTGTCAGGAGCTTCTCAAAATCCCCATCAATATCTTTTAAGTTTTTGTCCTGGTTTCAGCTGTGGTAGAGTTATTTGATTCCTAGAAGCTGGTATAGTGCTGTGTTTTGGATTTAGGGTAAGAATAATGTTCATAACACACTGATGCTTTAATTGTTGCTGAGCAGGGCTGACACTACATCAATGACTTTCTCATGCTGCCCTGCCAGCACAAGAAGATGGGAGGTGACACAGCTGGGACAGCTGACCCCAGCTGATCAAGGGGATGTTCCATACTGTGTGGCATCACGCTGAGCAACAAAACTGGGGGTGACAGCCTCCTGTTCAGGGACTGGCAGGGGATCAGTCAGCAGGTGCTGTGCAACTGCATTAGACATCACTTGTTTTGTACATTGTTCTAAAATTATTATTATTTTCCCTTCCTTTTCTGTCTGATTAAACATTCTCTCAACCCACAAGTTTTACCTTTTTCTCATTCTCTCTCCCATGCTGCTGGGGGCAGTGAGCAAACAGCTCTGTAGTGCTGTTTGTGTTTAGCTGCCTGCCAGGTTAAACCATAGCAGTCTTAAAATGAAAAAAATGCAGTTCTCGTTTTCCTTTTTATAAGCATTCACATGTTCCCTGTGTTTCTTTATTATGTCTGTGCTCAGATTGTCCTGAGAGAGGACCTGTGCATGTGTGTGTGTGCACACGTGCATGCAGAATCTGACAGCTCACAGCTTTGTCATACATTTGAGAACATTAATACAATGTTAATAAAAATGCTGAAAGTGAAAGATGGTATGATAATGTTTTGCCAAGTTTGCTTCTAAATGCAATTCACAGGAGACACAATCCAGTATGAGCAGATGTCGCCAAAAGAAAGAAGATATGAATGCAATCTATAGATTAAATAGCTAATAGTTGGAATTAATCAAGTCTTGGGCAGGGTGCTGGGCAATTTTTGCATCTCATATGTTTTAGGCCATTCAAATAGCATGTAAAGGACATCATGGTATTGGAAAATTAGTACATAACATCAGAGTAAGAATAAATGGAAATTAATGAAATGAATATTATTTAATGAGATATATTAAAAACTACTAAAGAGTCCTCTAGAACAACTTTATCCATATAAAAAAATTATTCTCAAGTAAGGTGTCAGCAAATACTGAGACTTCTATAATTTATTTGGGATTAGATGTTAAAAAAAACTCCTCAGTGTTTTTCAGACAGAATTCTAATGCTGGTTTTCCCATAAGTTTCAAGGCTTAAACACATATAAGTAAAAACCAGGATAGCTGAAAAGACCATGAATGGGACCCCTTATGGTTTTACATGCATTAAAAATTGACCAAATTTTGCTTTCATGGTTTCTTCATCAGGGTCTCTACAGTGCAAGTTTCACTTCAACCATGAGATTAGTCTCAGTGGAGCCAAATGAAGCTGCTCACATCGGGGTTTTTTCATATGTGACCTCCCAGACACCTGACCTCTTTCTGGTTTCCTTGTAGTGACTTGTAGCAATGCTGCACCCACCCCTAAGGAGCTAAATTGCTTCTGCAAAGGCCGGTCTTCAAATAATTAGAAACAGATAAATTAGGAGACTCTGAGGGATACCCACAATCAGCAGTGCTTCTGAGATCATTATTTGTCATCAGTTTATTCTTTGTAGGTTACTTCAGAGATACTTTTTTTGTAACACTATTCAGTAGATAATCACCTCAATATATGCTGTTGCTACAGTTCTGGGGCAAAATAGACCATCGTTGGATGTGTAAAGTACAAGGCTTTTGAGTAGAAAGAGAGCTTTCATATCTGAGAGTGAAGAAAACAGGTTTATTTACCCAGTCTCTGTAGTCTCATCTACCATACATCTTTGATCATGACAAACGAAAGTACAAATTTTGCTGCCACATCTCATGATCGTAAATAATCCCGGTGGCTGCATGAGTGGGTCAGTTTAGGAGCCCTCAAACTGTTTAACAACAGAGATGTTAAAAGACTCTGCTTTGACAGCGTCTCTTTTCAATTATGTTCATAGACATACAAACATTGTTTGGCACAACTGTACATCTAACTGACCCCACAGCTCAGGAGCCACATTTGTTTACACAAACTCAAGGCCACCTATTAATAATTTTCAGCGTTTTATACTTTGCTTCAGAGCAGACCACTGTTTAAAATACAGATAATATTTGCAAAATGCTTGTAATAGAACCCTCAGTTTAAAATCTCCCTGGAGAAGTATTGCTAGACAGCAGCAGCTCACAATAAGAGACTTTTGTACATCCTTCCACACCTTCAGAAAATGTAACTACCTATACAGAATCAGGTACCCAGTTTGTAAAAGGAGTGATACGTAACACTCCCTTGACTTTCATGCAATCACACTACAAAACATGGTTGTTTGTCCTCAAGAGTTCCCCATCGTGTTCAAAAATTCAAAGTACACATCAGTAATAGGTATCTGTACCCTCCTCCATATAAAGCTAATGTAAAACTGCCACCTATAGAGAATGTCAGCACAAATAATACAGCCACCAATGTGCCCTAAAAGGGTAAGCCACTGCACTCTGTTCATGTTGCATTAAAGATGAATAAAAGTGAAAATGCCTTATAAACTTTGTTTGGCAAGGATCAGTATTAGCACAAAATATATTTAATGTCCCCATTGATGACCTGGAAGGTGTAAAAAAATAATTAAAATTTCAGAGAAAACTAATGTTCTATTTCTGCAGACATCTCCTCGTGTACATATTCAAGTGGAGCAATTATTGTCTTCAGCGGGAGTACTCCCATCCAAACAATTACAACTAATTTAGTTCTCACAAGATCAGGAACAATACTGGAAAGATCTCAGATTGCTATGCAGGAAGTAAGAAATAATACAAGCAAATTCAGATAATTATAGCAGCAGCTAGGAAACTGCAAAACAAGATTTAGACACAACAAAACCAACCAAATACAAAATAGTCTAAATTAGCAAGAATAAGAAATCAAAATATCCACCAGAGCTTTTAATGAAATATCTGAAAAATCTTTATGCATATATCTTAATATGACAACAACACAGGCTAACATATTTCAGGACTTAAAATTTCCTGGAGCAAAGAAAATGCTTTCCATAAGGTTCTTTTATAGTTACTTTGGAGATACCATTCCTGTCAGAAAATAGGGACAAAAAGGCATGAGTAGAGAAAAAACAAAAAGGAGAACTGTTTTATGAGGAGAAATTATGTCTTCTGGTTAGCAAATATTATACATTACTTTTCTCAAGTGATGACTCAGCAGAATATAGCCATAATGTAAACATCAAGACAACAGATGATTTATTTAGATTGGTTCAAATGGGCAGAGCTAGGAATAACAGGGGGGGAAAGGGGAAAGAAATTATGCAGATTAACAAGAGCATTTCTGGCACTGAATCATTTAAAACTGTAAAAGATGAAGGTCAAAAGTCTCTCAACTTCGACACATTGAGACTAAGTGGGACAAATATGTGATAAACTTCAGGATGGACACCCTGATGACTTCCTGGAACTTCACAACACTGCAGTGATTTGTCATGTCAGTGGCATAAACCTTACTCACCCTGTCACCATGGCATTAATAATACACTCGGAATAACTTAAAATGTCCATGAGAAATTAAATTGGTGACTTATGTTTTCTGAATTTTAATCTAATAAAGATAATTTATTCTTTTTTTTTGCAGAAATGTGAGTTCATCAAGGCTGTAGAAGGAAAGGCTATCAGAAGAACTATATAATTATAAGAGATACGCTGCAAAAGCAATTTCAGGGAAGTGATATAATGATGACAGCACTGAGAGAACTTTTCTCTAAATCTGGGATTTATTATTGTTTCAGTGGCAGATTTTAGCAGACACAGTAGACACATGAAATGATACAAAAGTGAAGTTATATAGTAACACTGCACATCTTCTATTCTTATACATTTTTTTTATTTTGCTGGTCCTGAAGTCCCTGACATGTTACTGACTTTGGGAAAAAGCAGGGCTTTCTTAGCTTAACTAATCCATTCTTCAACTCTTGTTTTGCTGCTTACACCATTTCTACAGTTTTAGGTCTTTAATTCAGGGGCACTAATGCTCTTTTTCCAGTGTTGGTAATCAGTGGCAATTGGTTACAGCCTCAGCAGTGACAGGCAGGCTGACCCTTGGCATAGGCCTACCATGGAAAAAAGTATGAACAATCAAACAAAAAAAGGAATTTAAAAAAGACCAGGAGGAGCAGTGTGGAAAATAAGGGTTGATGATGGAAGAGGTGAAGGAAGGACAACGAAGCAGGGAAAGGATCAGAAGTAAGTAATGAACAGCGGGAGCCTGGTGGGAGACTGGAGATCTAGTAAGAGTAACAGAGCTAGACAAAGTAAGATAGGATGGGAGTGAAAAGGAGATGGTTGAGAAGAAAGGGACAGCAGATCCTTTAAGAAGAGTAGAAGACAGATCCATCAGATAAAATTAAACCACAGAAACATGAGCAGTGTAAAATAAATGATGAATAGAAGCATGAGAGAACAGAGGAAAATGGGGACTAGTGAAGTGAAAGCAGAGAAACAAATTCAGATAATAGGCAAACATTCTGGCAGTTGTTGGCAGCTATGGCTTTCTTTGCACAAGTTGCTTGCTCTCTCAGACAACGTAATT
This sequence comes from Dryoscopus gambensis, assembly GCA_013389985.1. Classification (NCBI taxonomy): domain Eukaryota; kingdom Metazoa; phylum Chordata; class Aves; order Passeriformes; family Malaconotidae; genus Dryoscopus; species Dryoscopus gambensis. Next base: position 43,250 of record WEIT01014375.1, read on the forward strand.
TCACTAAGGAATACTTCCTCAAACCATCTTCAGAGCTCACTGATAATTCTTGATGCTCAATTAACACCAATCTAGGAAGGTTCAGTTAGGTTCTAGCAACTTCAAGATAATCTTTTTTAGGGTATGCTCAATAGTTACCTTTTTAATAATACTGACTTTATAGAAGTTGTTCAAGCCCCTTAATATAAGC
>WEIT01014379.1:0-27298 GCA_013389985.1 Dryoscopus gambensis
GAGAGGAGATTCCTCCGTGCGGGGGAGCCGTGGGCAGTGCTGAGGGAAGGGAGCTCTGGCCCCAGCCCAGGGCCGGCACCCTGCCCAGAGCCGGGCCTGTGGCACCGGGGCTGCAGCCGCTCTCCCCCGTGCCCTGACAGCCCCGTGTCCTTCGCCTCCACTGCCTGGGATATCTTAGTGGCAGCTAAGAAATGGTTAATAAATTTTATGGTTTAATTTAATCCACTAGAAAATACATTCCCCATGTGCACTGAGTGAATAATCTGTTACTTTTTGATCACCTGAGAAGATAAATGAAAATAAATCCTGTGTGCTCATCCACTGAAGCTTTAAAAAAAAAAAAAAGATTTCAGTGTAATAAGTAAAAGTGAGAGAATTCCCCAAACTTGCAGGGGCCATAGGGCTGGTCATAGTGTGGCTGCCCCAGTGTTTGTATCTGTGTTTTCTTTAGGAGTGTGAGGAGCATCTCTCTCACTATCTCGCTCTCTCCAAGTTTATGTTGAATTTTAGGAAGACTCAGAGCAAGACCCAGTGGGAAGATGTGTGGCTGAGGGAGCTGGGCTGCTCTTTAGTTGGTTTATTATTTTCATTTTGGCAGAGAACATAGATTTTGTTACCAAATATTGGTGCCTCCACCCCCTGAAGGTCCCTGGGAGGCAACAGGAACAGTGGAGCTGTGTCTGTGTGGAGGCAGAGCCACCGAGACAACAAAACAAACACACCTTGAGAGAATCAGCTATTTTCCATTCCTCATTTGCAAATGAACATAAATGGGTTCATGTGAAACAGGGATAATAGCCAAGATATGGTAGGAAATTAATTACAATTTATAATTACACACCTAACTCAGACCTATTAGTTACATTATATATGTTTTAATTGCATTCCTTTTGTGGATTTCTTCAGACTTAAAAAATATTATAGTATTTAATTCAAGCATTCTGGGAAGTTTGTACCTAGAAATATGCTAAATCCAAGTGAAGCAGTTTTTTGCAACGGGGAAATTGCTTTGAAGAAACACCCAATGCTTGGCCACTGTTCTTCTCACTGAGGAAACACACATTAAATGTTATATGATGCTGCTACATGATTAAAATTTTACCTCATGGATTTCCTCACACTGATAATTTCTGGATGTTCTTTAAAAGCAAACTAGAAATAGCACAAAAATTATGCATACATTATATTATATTCTATCCCAAAAACTTGTCTGCTCCTCTCTCTGCTTATTGATATAATTAAAGCTGTATTAGTTGGATGGATTATAATTTCCTTGAGTCTTTAGGGAGTTTTGTCTCTTGTGGCTGCCCCATGCCCAAATTTAACTCTGTTACCAGTCAGGTTTGGCTGTGGTTTGTTCCCAAGCCTTTTCTCCAGTTTCTGACTTGTACACCAGTGTGTGATGGATTCTGTGATTTGCGAGCCCCGAGTGTGAATATAAATCCTGACTCAGGGGTGAAGCCAGCCCAAGGTGTGAGTAGGGATACAAGAGGGTGGTTTAAAGCAATTTAGGAGTAACACCAGCAGGTGTGGCCCTAAACTGAATCGATCTGCACTAAATAGCAGCAGTGGCAAGGTCAGTCAGCTTTTCTGGGGGGAGGGAAAGGGATTATTCATTTCACAAAAATACGTTATGTTCCAAGCTTTTGAGAACATTATTTACTTATGGTAACAGCTAAAGATACTCCATGAAATTCTTCTCTACTTTACTGACTAAAGCAGTTATACTAAATAAAAAGATTAATTGTATGAATCACAACAATACCCATAAATACATCACATTTGCCACTAAATGGAATTTTGTATGAATCCATCAGCCAAACCTAACCAAGCAATCAGAAAGGGTGGTTTAAAAGGGGTGTAAAATGCAGCATATATCATTTAAAAAATGTTAAAAAGCAAAAGTCTTTTTGCTGAGAAGGGAGTTGGGCTGGGGCAGCCACAGCTTCCCCGGGCAGCCTGTGCCAGGGCCTCCCCACCAGAGCAGAGACAAGCCACACAATAAAAATGCACAGGTTACAAGGGGTAACCAGCCCGACAAAACTCCTGGTTGGGACAAGCAACACTGTCTTGTCCACTGAGCAGATCTCAGAATGATTTGGGTTTGAAAGGCCTCTAAGGCCATCGAGTCCAACCATGGTGATGCTCTAGCACAGAGCTGGGAACTGTGCACCCCTTCTCCATCACCCCCTCAGCGCTGTGGGGGCAGAACTGCTCTGTGCTGCTCCTCGAGAGAGTGAAATATTCTCAGGATTGTGGATGCTGAGGTCTCCCCAGTATCCCAGAGCAGGTTTTACAGCCAGGAAGGTCTGTGATGGGTGAGAGCAGCCCAAGCTCAAGTAAACAGGGTGGTCAGTGTGGCTTATTTGGACCCAGAGCAGCTGTGCTGTTCTTTTCTGAGAGGTTGTCAAGTAAAATTGAAGGCTTTAAGTATATGACCTTTTGCAGGAATTACTTCAACAATGGCTTATTCTACTGTGTCAACTGTGGTTGTGGTTATAACAATGGATTTCACTTTGAGAATGCAAATTGAGTTCCTAATTGTGAGATCTAATCCGGGGTGGGCAGTAATCACTGAAGAATTTTGTTTCTGCTAAAGCATTTTAGCAAGGACTCCTGCAAGAGTCCAAAGTACTGCTCCAAAGCTGGAAATATGATATATGTGGGGAGAAAAGAGGGAAAAATGGTGATGTTCAGGAAAACAGTGCCGGCATGGGAAGGAAAAGGCTCCAGGCTTTGTGAGACAGGGAAGTTTTAGATGTATAGGCCCAGATTTTCATGGCAGCTCCTAAGGGCACCCACAGAGAACATCTGGGCTCGCTGGCATCCCCATGCAGGGACCACAGAGGCAAAGAGGAAACTACTGGCACATGTCCCGTGGCTGGCAAATGTGGGCCATGGGTAAGCCAGCTGGGCACCTCTGCAAATAAGGGATTTAATTGACATTCAGGCAAATTCTGGGCTGTTTTCTGCCATTTTTCATTTTAGTACTCAGAAAACACCCCCAGCCCCTGAAAACTCCATCTCTGTGCAAACTCCAGAAAGTTCCTTGTGTGTATTGGGGGTTAAAGATTCAAACTGCCAAAGTTAAAAAAACCCAAAAAACCTCTAGAAATAAACAACCAACAAAAAGAAAAAACCAGAACCAGAACATCATACCAAACTAAGCCAAACAAATTTTTTAAAAATTCCAAAAAAAGCCCCGAAAAAAGCAGAAGGACTTGGATATCCTTTTTGTCATCTTTTAACTGCTGAGGATGTAGCTCTGGAAGAGTTTCTGAACCAGGTACTCAGTATTTTTAGGTCCTGCAGTTCACTGTGGGCTTTGCCAGAGATGCTGGAATGCCTATGTACATTGAGCAAAAATCCCCCCAGCTGTGATTAAACACCACTTTGTCAGGCTGTACAATTAAATGTGCTTTACCTGTGAAGATAAGGATTTAGTGGATGTTCTTTGTGTTTTTTCCCAAACCAAGTATCTGATTTCTGTGACTTATTAAGAGGCTTATTTGGATAATGACTGCAAATTTGGAACTACTTTTGTACGTCAGAAGGCATCACAGAATTCCAGTGTTATGCCCTTTGGGTTCACACACAACCAGAGTCTTTTACAGATTAATGAACCCTGTCTTGCAAAGATTAATTTATGAAATATTTGTTGTCTGTTTCTATGAAGTCACACTGGCACTGTCTGCTTCAGCGCAGTGTGTGTGAATGGCTGAATTTAAACATGAAACGCCAAGAAAAATTAACTTCCTGTGACATCAGGTCATGATTTCAGGAATGACAGAGCATCCTGCAGGAATGGGAACCGTTCCGACGTGAAACATCCTCCGCTGCTGGGAGATGTTAGATAACGAGCAGGAGGATGAAACCCTTGCCAGTTCCACCAAATTTACTTCATTTGCAGGAAATACAAAGCTGGAAGCAGCGTATAGGAGAAGCTTGGCAGCAAGTAGAATATGTAAATAAACAATAAAACCTGAAAGTTGTAGTTGCCCCATCCGTAGAAGTGTTCCAGGCCAGGTTGGATGGGGCTTGGAGCAACCCTGTCTAGTGGAAGAGGGCATGGCAGAGGGGTGGAACTGGATGAGTTTTAAGATCCCTTCCAATCCAAACCATTCTATGATTCCATGATAAGCAGAGTTGGTTTTTATTTCCCCACAAGTTACTGTAAAGCAAGAAAATCTAATTCTAATGAAGAACTCTTTGAACGCTGGGGCCACCAACCTCACCTGATCTCTGGGTGTTGATAGATCCATCTCTTGACTTGCTGATGGCTTTACTTGAACCGTGTACTGTTTTCAGGTAAATGACTGTTTTCACTGGAAATTGCAATGCCTTTTTAGTGCATGTTTCCATAAGTTTAGGGACAGCTCAAAAAAAGTAATTTTCGTGGGAAAACAATTCCATTGTTAAACAATCTGGTGGGGAATTTTTCATTGATGATCTGTGTGACATTGGTGGATCAATTCCCACTAATTTTTTTAGTTTATTTCTTTTTAATAAAACACTTCTTTTGACCAGTAACTGGGTTTTTCTTGCAACCTCCTGTTTGTGCCAGTTTGGATCTTGGCAGCCAGGATGGGTATTTCCAAGTGCCCTGTGCTCCTGGGGCACAGCACGACATGGGACCATTGTCCCAGTGTTGCCAAAGCTGTGCGAGGCTGGTGCCCAGCAGGAGAGCTGGGATGGTTTGGGATGAGCCTTCAGTCCCCAGTTCCAGCTGCAGGAGGCAGGCGGGTCCCTGCAGCGGTTTCTCTTGGCAGGAGCCAGAGGGGGATGTGCTGTGGGTCGGATTTGTAAACAAGGGAGCAGGCAGCAAAGGCAGCGTTCTCCAGGCAGGATGGAAAAGCCATCCCAGGCCGGTCCCCGGCCCCGAGCCTGTGCAGGAGCACGCGGAGCAGCTGAGCTCTGCTTTTCCGCTCAGCCTCGCCTGGCTCTACGCGCAGCAGGATTCGGTTTCACTGAATAAATCTTAGGGCCATTTCACAAAAATTAGACAGTCTGCAAAATGAAACGTAAGCATCTGGCAGATGGCTTGTAAAACAAAATCTTGGGAACCACCTGGATTTTAGGGGTGTGGGTTACCTGAACCGAGAGGAGGTTTTCTGGTGTCGCTGACCTGTGTGAGCTTTGCTTTGGAAACTTCACATGAAACCAGTTTTACAGATGTTGGGATTGCTGTGAAAACCGTGTGTTCCCCAAATGCAGGAACGTGGTGTCACCCTGGTGATTGCCCCGTGAAAGAGAAGCCTCACATGCTGCTTGAGGATTTATGGAGCTCTCATAGCTCATCTGAGCAGCTGCCCTGCTTGAGACTATGGGCTCCGATGGGAGGGGAGCAGGGATCAGCTGTCCATCCCTGCACGGCCCCCGGACCTGGGTGACCACAAGGACATATGCTGAATTATGAATTAGTCCACACTCCTCCCCTGGGAAGTGGTTCTATGCTCATCCCCTGCTGGTCTAGTTCTGGGGCCGTGTGTGAGTTCCCCAGGTCTGTGTGCTCTGCTGATTTATTAAATATCACTAGGTAGTGATTGTGAATTGAAGCAGCATCGACCAAGAATTGGCTCCAAAATGTTTCTTGTCAACAAAGGAAGTAAAGCACAAGTAACTCCAAATAATGATCTTGGGCTTCAAATGCTGCCACTCAAAGTAAATTAGGAACTCTGAAATTGCATTTTATTCTACAAGACATCTGCTTTGTGTCTCATCTTCGTCCACAGAGTTAGACCAGTCTTGACTGGGCAGGATGAGCCCACGTGAGTTTGCATATGAAGGTCACGAGGACCCTCCTGACCAGGCTGCAGGCAGGCAGGCTCTGCCCAGGGGATTAAGCCAAGTCTTGCACATTTTCTTATGGAATCAATTGCTGTGGAATCTCCTCCTTTTACATCCTTCTGGTGATTGCCTTTTACCTGACAGATCCTTTCTTGCTCTTCCTCTGTGTAGTTTGTCACTTGTTATTTGAGAAACTTTACTTGAGGAATTTGGAGTGTCGTGTTATACTTTGCACATCATCGGTTTATGTGTGTGAGCTGCAGTAAAGCGCCGTGATTGCTTAAAAACACTATAGTTACTTAAAAGAGATGACTTTGATTGTGTGTTTTTTGTTCCCATCACAATAACACTTTGCAGGTGATTATTAAATTAGAGATTTTCTTTGTTTTTTGAACAAAAAAACCCCAACCTTTTTCATGTCAGTGCCAATTATGAGTAGTAATTTTTCACATTTTACAAAAGAATTTTCTGTCCTGCCTCCACGCCCCCCCAAATAAAGAAGGGCTTTGACACTCTATGACAAGGAGGTGGGGGGTAGGGTTTTTTATTATTATTTTTTGCAAACACAGTGCTTTTGACTTTTCTTTAAAAAATCTGTTGACTCTATTGAAATGTGACAGGGCAATATTTAACCTGAATAGAGGCATGTTGACTCCTCTTATTAAAACTGACAGTTAAGGACATTTCTCTCTTTATTCCTTCTGATACACGCAGACAAGTCTTCACTGCTAACTAGTATACAAAATCAAAAACAAAAAAATAGCGAGTGAGGAGATGAGTACCTTATAAACAATATATGAATGACAATTGCAAGTTTAATCTAGCAAAGAAACCTTTTTTTATCCTTTAAGAAAATTAAAGCCCTTTCAAATTAGCTTGATATATGAAGACAGGCTGACATCATTAATTTTCAAGTATTCATTCTTCTCCCCTGGCACACAGATGCATTCCAGGTGCTGGATGGGTCCACAGCGACACCTATAGCGAGAGGGGCTTCGTGCTGTGCCTGGGGCTGGGCACAGGTTGGCTCACAGGTGACACCTGCTCGTCCTCTTCCCTGGGGCGTTGGCTTGGGGTTTGGGTTTCTTTTTCAGAGGAAAGACAATCCAGTGTTCCCACGGTGAGCTGCTCTCCTTTTGGGTTGTAAAGAGTTTGTGGACTCCCCATCCCTGGAAGTGCCCAAGGCCAGGTTGGACAGGACTTGGAGCAACCTGGCATAGTGGAAGGTGCTCCTGCCCATGGCAGGGGGTGGGACTGGATGAGGTTTAAGGTCCCCCTTAATCCAAACCATTCTATGGCCCTCATGGCAGCCTGACCTGCACAAGGCTCTTTGGGAAAATTGAAGTTAATTCTGACTTCTTGTACCCAAGGCTGAAAAGCCCTAAGTGTTCAGTACTTTCCTACTTGTTTTCTGAAGCAATTTTGTAAATATCTGTACCCGTGGGGTGCGCTGGCTGCTCCTTGCCCATGAGAGATTGGTGCTTCTGGGGAAACAGCAGCATTTCTGGAAAAGGAGTTGGTTTCAAAGTAGCGTTAAATGAGAGTTTATACCCTTGAATGTCAGGGAGTTTTGAACATCAGAGAGGCAAGAGCCAGGAAACAGCCTGTTCTTAACCTCATTCCCTCTGCCTCAAGTGCGGGAGTGAAGCTGGGCATGAGGTGAACCAGCAGTTATGGTGGTTGGAGCAACTTCTCTTTGCACCAGTTGGCTCACTTAAAAGAGGGAATGATGTGTGTTTTGTACGTGTCTCAGAGGAGATGAGGAGAAGCTACAGCACCCTCAGGCAGCAGTTCAGGCTGTTCCAAGGAGGGGGCTGGTGCACAGTGTGTCATGCAGGTTCCATGCTGGAATCCGGCGTCTCTAGACATTTGCACGGGCTTGAGAGAAGGACGATCAGATGATTGGCTGCATTGTTTGGAAAATCCTGGATGGGCAGTCAGTAGCAGGAGAGAGGACTGACAGAAGAAACAGGAAACCAAAACTGGGGATTAGCAAATTTATGGTGTTTAACCTTATGTAAAACCAACTGAACTTAAGGTACAAGATTTAACATCTTTATAGTGGGAGTCATGTTTCAGAATTAATCTGCTAGTGAATTTTCTCTGGAGCAATCTTGCTCCCAAAACTCATGTGTGCTTCCAAGCCACAAAAGAAGATCCAATTCTGTACGGAAAATGTGTGATCTGATGCCTTGGTTAAAGTGTGTGGTTAACAGCTGTGTTTCTACAGATAACAAAGGGATCAAGGACTGTGGGCAGAAAATTCCTGTATGCTTAGACCCAGGGACAAATGGAAACTGCCACGTGATTGGCACAAGAGGTGGGGAGACGAGATGTTCTTGTAAAGCTGAGGTAATAATTTTGTACCAAATGGTGCTTCATGCACTCTTGCTGTTGTGTTGCTGTTTCTGCTCTCAAGACAGCCAGAGGCTCTATGGGAAGCGTGGCTCTAACTGTGACACATCCACCTGCTCTGATCTGTGTCCGGGCTGTGCGCTGTGTCTCGGCCAGGGTTTGCTCCCTGCCCCTGGAGGCCGGCCCGTCGCGGGCAGCCCTGCCCTGCCCTGCCCTGTGCCACAGCCCCAGCTGCTCCCCTCGGATGCGCCCAGATCCGCCCAGCCACGCGGCTTCCCTGCTCCGGCGCTCTCACAGCCCTGGTCAAGGCCCCTCCTCGGCTCCTCTGCACAACCAGAACCTCTGCAGCAGAACAGCAGAATCTCTGACAGCAGAACCTCTCTCTTTCTTTCAAGCCCCTCTTGGTTGTTCCAAGCCTCAGTTCTCTGGTGTCGTTCGGGGAGGGTGCCCACCCTCCACATCCTCCTCAATTCTTTGCTTTTCTGATGAGCATTTTTGCACTTTCTCCCATACTGTCACTAAAGGGTGAGAAAAGCACTGCGAGTCCCCAGAGGCACTGCCCTCCCTTCTTTCACCTCTCCTGAGTCCCTCTGTGCCTCTGAGGCCTGTGGCCGGCGATGGCCGAGCCCCTGGAGAGCTGGGAGGCACGCGGCTCCCTCGGGAATTGCTCCAATCCGCCTGAGGGTAGTCCATGCTCTCCCATCACCTGTCCAGCCCACTTCAGCTTGATGTTTAACTTGTCAGTTCCAAAGGCAGTTGCTGTAGTTTCTTCCATTGGTACAGAACTTGAAGATGATGCTACAATGTAAATATGGAATAATAATAAATGCTCAATATCAAACAGGATAAGAGTGGTAATAACTTTTAGAGGGGAAGAGAAGTCATTATCTGTAGTTCCAAAAAATGCTTCTATTCTGGCCAGCAGCAGTCAACCTACACAGATTGCAGGTTTGTTAGGGTTTTAAATAGTTTTTCGGGTTTTTAGTAATCTTTGCATAATCAGATCTTTGGTTCTGTCCTTTGTTAGCCAAGGCAAGTACATGGATCACTCTGGATTCTTTAGCCAAAGCCCATAGCAATGAAGAGCCCCTAATTTCATTTTTGATGTGATGAAACACTGGGCAACTGGATATTGGTGGAGATACCAGATTGGGTTTCTTTTTTTATGGGAATTACTTCTTTACCGTGGGAAGACACCACTGACAGCCCTTGCCTTCTTGCTATTTATTCCAGCTTTTTCAAAGAACAAATTTTCAGTAATTTCTCTAGCAGCAAAGAGGGGAAATGATGGAGTTAAACAGGGATTCTGGCTGTCATCAGAATGGCTTCCTGAGGAGAGGCACTGGAAAACTCGTAAAGTTTAAGCTATGCACAAAAATCACTGAACAGGGTAGGAGTGCAGAAAGTGAGATGCAAGTATCCTCCTTTCACCCCTCAGATGTGGTGGATACTGTAGGTTTGTGTAGGCGCAAGGGCAGACTGGGCACGTGCATGGCAAGAGGAATCCAGGGATATTAAACACTCCCCTGCTCTCCTGGGGCGGTGCCTGGGCCCCCACTGCTGGAGCAGGGGGCTTGGGGGAAGCAGTGCTGTCTGCTGCTCTGCTTACACCACTCCTGGGCACCTGCTTTTGAAGGCTGTTGGATGCTGGACGTGGGTCTAAGGGGACACTTGGTGGGACCTGGTGCAGCCGTTTGTGTGTTCTCTTCTCACTGCAGTAACTGAGGGAGAGCAGAGCTGCAGTTCAGCGGTGTTTGTGTGATGTGTCGGAATGATCGCGGCAGAGATCTGCTTGCGCTCTTACCCTCACACCTCCTTAGGCTCCAGCCCAAGCCCCAGGTGGCCCATCAGGGTGGTGGTGGTGGTGGCCATCCAGGAGGCTCTCAGAGCATCACTGTGGGTTGGCATGTGACAAGAAATGGCCTTGAACTTGCTGACAGTGTTCTTCCTTTTGGTTTTTCCAAGGATTAGCAGAGGAAGGTTTTAATGCTGAGGGCAGAGCACAGTTAGAGGCTGACTCTCATCTGCTCCTTGTCTCTGTCCAGTCCTGCAGCTGAAGAGAGGTTTGGTTTAGAAACCTTAATTTCAGGGTTGTATATAAAGCTTTTAAAAATACATCTTTCTTCTTCAAAAGAAGTAAACTTTTATTGCACTTTTTCTATTGTTGTAAATTTGATTGGCCAGATGTTGTTTAGGCTCACTGTGGTTTTGTTCAGAAATTCTTTTTGTAGATTTTGATGGGGGCCTGGTTTGGTGAATGAGGAATTTATCAAAGGAGGAAATAATTTTTTTTTTGGTTGCACCTTAACTTCTGCAGATGTTGTGAGTTCTATGGTTTCCAACATTTTCAGCACATCTTTGCTTTAGTTTGGTGAAATAAAATATCCTGGGTCTGTAGAGGTGAAAGGGGACAAGCTGAATGTTCTCAGCCGAACATCTGTGGCAGAAAACCTCATCCATAGCTGTGGGTCCATCCCTGTGAAAAAGGGGCCAGGACACAGCCATGGGTGCGTTCTGATCCCATCTCCTCCTGTCCCAGCTCCAGGCAAGTGTTACACAACCAAGGGCAAAACAACCTATGTGGAAGTGCGTTAGGAACCCAGTGCAGTCTAACACTGGTGGCCTTCAAACACAGAATTTTAACAGTTCATCTTCCCTTGGGATGAAGGCAGGGAGGCCTTCCTGTCACCCAGGATTTTCGCCCCTCACACAAGTCTCTTCCTCTCCATATCACTTACTGCAGAGTCTTTGTGGCTTTTGTTGGTTTCCCTGAACACTGCGATCGGCGATAGTGAGTGGAAGGAGGTGAGGGACAGCAGGTACTGACTGTTGGCAGGACTGACATTCAGCCAAAAAAATTCATCACAGAAGAATTTATCTTAAAAATATCCATTAATTTAGGCTTTTCTTTAAGAATAATGTTAATGCTGTAGCAGCCAGTGTGGCTGCTGGCTGAGAGTCGGCATCACTGAACCAACAGCCCAGCAAACCACGGCTTCTAAGAGTAAGGGTGTTCCTGAGCCCTTATGCTGGCCTTTTGGTCCCTTTGGAATAAGAAGGGTCATTGGAAAGACAATGCTGTGTATGTCCATGGGAAATTACATAACATTCTGATCCAGAAATAAAAGTCAGTATTCCCTGGGTGAGACCTGCATTTGAATACACTGCTGTTGAAGCATTATCTGCATGTGTGTGTCCTTTATTTCCCTTGGTGAGCGGTGATGCAGCCTTCGCCCCTGAATTAGGATGTTCTCTACACATTCCAGTTGGAGCCATATTAACGAGAATTAACTTTGGTAACACCACACTGGAGCGGGAATGGCTCTCTTAGCTCGGCGCCGCTTGGGGTCCTCAGGTCAACCTCTTTAATTAAGTCTTGTAATGTTAAGAGTGAATTCAATACCCATCCTACCCTATCAGAGCTAACACTCTTTCCTGCACTGCTTTTATCAGCATGCCCAATTTTCCACCTGGAATTTGTTTTAACGAAGCCCAAATCCTATTTTGCCGAACGCTGGAGGCTGTGTGGAACGTTCTGCCCGTGATTCCGTTAGCCACACTCTGGAACTCGGCACAAACAAGCTGTAAGCTGCGTTTTGATGTCAGGTTAAGCTATTATGGTACAAATTGTGTTTAATATATTTTTAAATACTTTCTTTAATATTTTATAGGGTTTTTTCCCTATTGAATTAGCAGTAAAACAGCACTGCTTCATATTTCAGATCTTTTTCCACCTTTCGGAGGCCTGTGTTCCACATGATCTGGTTACCAGCTGGACAGCCAGAGGCTGAGCACAAAGCAGCACAGCAGACTCAATTTCTGCTCTAGTGTTCAGCCAGAGTGTTTTTCCACAAACAACCCGCTTTCTTATGTACTCCCTTCCTAGTTTAGTTCCACCCAAAACCCAGAGATGTTTCTTTCTTCCTTCCAACTTTTACTCTGTGGGCCACCAGACCCATGGAAATTCAATGGATGCATTTTTATCTGCAAGGAGGGTGCATCATCCACCTATTTGCTCATTTCAATATCCATTTAAATTAGATACTCAGTTCTATTTATCTTTTCTAAGATGAGCAGTTCTGTTAATTTCTCTTTATATTTTATTTATTTAATGGTAACAGTGTGCTTGAAGTGTAGGAGAGAATTATGGCATGACACTGTCAGATTTAACAAAACACGAAAAGAAACTAAGTTGTTAAAATACAGGTTTGACAACAGTTGGATTACCAGTAGTGACAAACTCAGGGAGTGTAGAGGAACATGTGAGAAATTAATTTCTCTGTCTCTTAAAAAAAGAAAAAGAAAGAAGGAAAAAAAAAAGCCTTGGGAGATGCCAGCAAATACTGTCTGGCCAAAACAAGCACTGGTGCAGGTGGATCACCTCTGGTAAGATCCACGTCAATCACTTGTGTGAGCGTTTCTTGGAATTGGACTTTTCCCTTGTCCCCTTGTCCCCTTCTCTTTGCCCTTTCAGTTAGAACTGACAAGAGCTCAGTAAATGTGGAGAATTTGACATGAGTACTACTAAACATTTACTATTATCTGCAATGACATGGGATCACAAAAATTTGGCAAATAGCTGTTTTGTCACTAAAGTTAATGGACTTTACTGTGTTTACACGTGGAGAGGGAATCTATGAGTATGAAGTTGCCATTTCTGTTGTGATTTTTCAGAGTGGAGCCATACTTAATACTCGAGCCGGAAGGAAGAGGGGTGGGTGTGCACATGTTCCATGTCCACAGTGAAATCCCGTTTGTTCCCAAATGTAAACACTGGGCGTCAAACCCTTGAACTCGTCTGGTTTCTGCACTTACTCCTCTTGTGATCATGGTTAATTTAATATAGTTTAAAATTAAAAAGTTAAATGAAAGCTGTTTTTCTGCAGGCTGTTTTCCAAATTTTCCCAGTCCTCCTGTTTTTACTGTGCTTGTTGCATTAACCAGCAGCCACATATGTGTGCGTGTGGGTACATCTGTTCCGGGCGGGGATGGCTGTGTCTGAACATATGTAGGAATGAAGTGCAGCTCAATATTGGCTAAATGACAGAGCCAGGAGGTGGCCACCTGCCCTGACATGGCCCTCGGTGTGGACGGAGCCAGCTGAGTTAGAAACAATTACAATCTCGCATGTGCTTGTTAGAGCAAAGGAACAAACTAAACTAATTTCAACTAATGTTTCCCCTAGGATGGGAATTCATTGACAGGATTGCCCTGTTGTTTGCACAGCAGAGAGTGTGAGATACAATTAATAAACTTGCAAAATTGTCCTGATATGTTTGATCTATATGACAAAGTTTATTTTTTGCTTCCTAGTGAGAAACTAGGACTTGAATTTCTGTAGATTCCTGAGGCAGATACCGAAGCTCATGGGTGGGGTGTCATTGTGAGGTCTGGAGGCGCTGGAGCTCTAAAGGGAGAGCGCAGCACTGCCAGGCCTCTCCCCATGAACGTTGCCCTCCCGGCTCCCACTTTCTTCCCATGAAATCATAGACTCATGGAATATCTTGAGCTGGAAGGGACCCACAAGGATTATTGCAGGCCAGCTTCACCATGAAAAGCTCTGGTTGTTTACTGAGAGCAGCATCATCATCCTAGTGTAGCTAGGGCAACCCAGCTATTGCTTTATGTTTAATTTTCTAGATATATTGGGGTTTTTTATATAAATATGTCCAGTGAGAAACAGATGACAAATATCTGCAGAACACAAAGCTATTGCTGTGATGACTGTGGGTCCAAGGACACAAGGAGCCAAGGCTCTGCTGCTTGTCCTCCAATCCTGAAAGACTCACATGGGCAAGTTGCTGTGGAGTAATTTGAAGTGTGGATTTTAGCTGGCTCGGTGCTAATTCTCTGAGTGGACAGTCTCAGGGCAGGGACGTTCCCTCTGTGAGGGGCGGCTCGCTCCGTTTGCAGCGTGGTGGGATCTGCTGGACACGAGGGCCGTCCGTGGGGAACAGGGGCAGCAGGTCCAGGCACGGCGACACCCCTTTGCCCAGGACATGCGCTGAGCTCGGGCGGGGTGCAGCCAGCTGTGGGGGGGACCACGAGGTGGATTAAGGCAGGATGTAAAGACCCCGGGCCAGGATCCTGGAGGGTGCCCTCAGCCCAGCTCGTGCTGGCTGGCGTAGCAGCGGCAGCTCGGGCAGGTGGGATTTCTGTCAGCCCGGCGGTGGCTGGAGCCCAAGAGCTGTTGAGAGCACTTGAACTGCGTTGGGTCTGGCTAGATTTATTCTTAATCCACTGCTCAGTAAAGTACCCACTTTACTTCTAAACCTCTTAAATTTTGCTGGCCTGCATCACATCCTTGTAATTACTTGGACATGGGACTGTTCCTGGGGTTCTGCTGCACCCTGCCTGGGAGCAATCCTCTGATGGTTCTTTCCAGCCACTTTGATGGTTTTCTCACTATTTTCCTGGCCTAATTGCAATGAATTCCAGCTTCAATATTAATATCTAGATCTGCTTGAGAGTCCAGAGGGACAGGATAGATGAGCTTTAAATGCTGGAGGTAATAGGAAGTCCAGTTGTTCTCGGGGTTCCTCCCTGCTCCCACAGAACAAGGGACAGGACAAGAGGAAACAGCCTTAAGCTGTGCCAGGGGAAGTTCAGGTTGGACATCTGGAGGAATTTCTTCATGAAAAGGATGGCCAGGCACTGGCATAGGCTGCCAGTGGTGGAGTTCCCATCTCTGGAGGGATTTAACAGCTGTGTGGATGTGGCACTTGGGGACACGGGTCAGTGGTGGCTGTGGCAGTGCTGGGGAAACAGCTGGGCTCAGTGATTTTAAATCCTTTTCCAACCCAAAGGATTCTGTGATGTTCACAAGTGCTTGTGTGGAAGGGTCAAAAAGCCAAGTTGTGTCTCCTTTAGTGCCAGCGCTCCTGAAGGACGAGTAGGGTGATTTAAATTTTGTCCTAACAAGTGTCCTTACAGAAAGCACCACTTGGAAACAAACTTCACAGATCCCTCACTCCTTACCAAGAGCAAACTTGCTGCTTTTCATTAAGCTGTTTGATTGCTATCGAGCTCCTCGTGTCAGTGCCAGAGGCGGCCGGGGCTTTGTGCACTGTGCTGGGTAATTGTGCCGTTTCTGTGGCCCGCTTTGGAACAATGGCTCATAAAAATCTTAAGCAGCTATCACTTTTCATGGCTAATGAACTGAGGATCTGGGAATTAGATCCAGAGCCAATTCTTGGATTAAACCTTCTGAGCCCAAAACAAGGTTGTTTTCAGGAATAAAAAACAAGCCAGGGCCGCCGGAATAGGGGAGTACAGAGTGTGACCTTCAAGATGTGAGATAAGTGACCAACATGAAGGGTACAGCAAAAACTAATCAAAGAGGAGGGATGAATACCAAAGGGCTTGTCGGAGAGTCAGTAATGCAGGCGAGGGGCAGGGGGGAATTGTTTGTTTTTAGATGTGATTTCTAAAAGGCTTTTTTACTTTCAGAAATATTTGAAGTAAGTGTCCCTCAACATTCACATGCTGATCAGGGGCAGAATGAGTTTGGTGGCCTCAGCCTGCCCCAGAGAACGGGGAGCGGGAGAAGCCCCCAAACCCGCACAAAGGAGTGAGAGCAGCGGTAATCCCGGGGCGGGTGGGTGGTCTGCATTCACGGGGAGCTTTCATGGCACATTTCATCCTCCAGACCAATAATATTTAATAACTGCATCCCCAAACCCGCAATCTCCTCTACACCCTAAAAGCCAAAGCAAATATCTGTATAAAGTATAGATTTCAGCACTTCCTGAGAAATGAGAACATGAAGAACAACTGGAAGAGTTGTAAATAGCAGCTTTAACAGGAAAATTCCAGAATGTGTTCAAAGTAAATTAGCTCCTGCCATGCCTCCTTGCACCCCCCCTTCCCGTCCTCCCCCCAGCCCACTTTTATTTGCTTTGAATTTCCCTTCCGCTCTCTTAGTTGACAGCATTTGCACTTATTTCTGTTAGGGAACACGGCCATTCTTTTTTATGGCAAGGTGAAAATAATTTTATTTTCATCACTTTTCCCCCACTCCTGTGATGGATTTACTTGAAAAAAAATAATGACGGGCTTCACAAACTGGCCTGACAGTTGTGATGCAGAGAGTGAGCTGGCTGAGCGGGGACAGTGAGGCATCTCTGTACCTATTATGGCAAAAATCGATAATGCTTTCTGTAAATTGCTCCTCCCAAAGGAGATGAACAAATGCCGGAGACAAGGGAAGCCATCATTCTGTATGAAAGCCCTGCACATTTGGACCAGTGCAATTATCAGGAAGGGCCTTTTTTTTTCCTTTTCTCTCCCTTTTTTTTTGGGGGGGGGGAATGGAAAGTGAGAAAGAGTGGGATGCGAGAAAGGAAAGACTTATTTTTCCAGAAGTGTAAATCGAAGGCAGAGATTCTGCGGCTTGTCCAAACAGATTGCTTTGGCACGGGGCAAGGAAGGAATTAAGATAATTTTGGAAGTACTTACACTCTTTGGGTGTCTTTACATTCCTGTTACAGATTCAGGCTTAATTTTTTCTGAGACAGCAGTTCCCTTCTGTTGTCATCTGGAACCATGATGTTAATCCTCCCCCATGTTCTGTTACCCTGAGTGGGAATACCACAGAACACCAAGAACCCATTTTTCCTATTGTGGGGGGTCATATAAATTCAATATCAAGTGGTATGAAAGGTCATCAGGAACGCAGTAGAGGAGCTTGTGATGCCTTTACTACTGCAGGGACTGGCTGGAGTAAAGTCATATTTGTCCAGTAAACAAGGAAAAATGAGGAATGTGAGAGGACATTCCCTTTGTGAATATCTACAAGCTGACACGATCCAGAATGGGTGTAATATACAGTGAGTGAGGGTCTCCATCCCTGGGGCACCACCTTACTGCTGGTTTCATGTGAGGCCTTGGGCAAGTCCTACACTTTCACCAAGTCTCAGTTCTCCCACATCACACAAGTGAGTTCACGGTGACGCTTTCTGGGTTAAGGTCTTAACTTCTTCAAACAGCAATAGTTGAATGCGGATTCTGTTATTGATAGAAGCTCCTCTGCCCAGCAGATAGACAGTCTGTTGTTGTGAGACCCTTTGTGCCCATGCTCTGAAAGAGAAGCATGAAGCACGGCTCCTCAGCATGATAGTAAAATATCTGAATTTGTGCTGTTCTGTCACCTTTCTCTTAGCCTGACATCGCTGTTTCAGTGAGAAAACAGTGAAAACACCACAGATGAATGAGAAGTATATCAGAGTTGTTGTTTCTTATCAGAGTTGGAAGACAGAGAAGAGAGACCACAGGCAGGTGCTTGAATTTCAAGTGCCCTGAAGTTGAGAAAGACTTTTCGCAAAGACGTATTTGGAAAGGGCATTCAGCAAGTTCAGAAAAAGCCACGGTAGGAAAAAGAGTTCAGCACCCATCACCTTGAATTAAATCAGAAGTGAAAGGAGAGGCACTGGTGGGAGATGCTCAGCCCTTCAAAACGTGTCTCCAAGCTGTTGTCCCAGGAACACGGTTAAATGCTCAGGGCTGCGTTGCCAGATGTGGGCACTTATCACCAGCAGGACTGGGGAAAGCACAGTAAAGCTCTCACTGTGTGGGGTGAGTTGAATTAGTGACATCATGTCGGAGGAGTTAAGCTGCTTTTCCAGTGCTAGAAGATGGATTTTGAGTGAAGATGGATAAACAACAGGCAGAAAGGCTGGGATGGAAAAGAGAAGGTTTTCAAGAGAGAAATTATTTATTCACATGGATTTCCTAAATTTAGTTTTCTAAATTTATAAGTCTTGCCTTTTTATCAACTCCAGTTTCTTTGGCAAGTGTTTTGTTCATGATTTCTAGGTCTCCTTTTGGAGGCCTAATAGTTGCTTCAGAGCTGGAGGAGAATGTGGGAATGAAAGCTGACATTGTCATTCCAGCAAATGGTTTTGTTGGAGCTATTTCATGGTTTGTTAAAAACACAACAGCTGTTTACAGTTTGTGTCCATCTCCTGCACCGTGCAGACGTGGTGCTGGTGAGAGCCTTTCTGTCCTGTGATAAACACAGAAGGACTGATGAACTTCTCATGTCGCGTTCTCAGAACCTGAGAAACAGCTTGAGTTTCATCTTCCTAATGCCTCTGGCATGGCCCTGTGCTTGCTGGTTGGGAGATGTGGCAGATCAGGTTTCTGCTTTGGCAGTGGAAAGCCATGAGGAAAATGCCCGAGTGGGTTTGGCAGGGGAAGGCAGTCGCTGTGAAGGAACACGTTCCCTTGTTCCCACTGTTGGGAGGTTGAGGAATTGTGGTGGAGCAGGGAGTGAGGCCACTCCTCTTTAAGCCAGTGTTCTGTCTCCCTCTCATGGAAGGGAAAAGTACGGCTTTGCCATTTGTCTGAGCACAGGAACAGAACAAGCAAAAGTGATTTGCTAAAAATCAATAATTCTCATGTCATCTTAATGCATCTAAAATATTTAAAGGAAATATGTTTAAAAGCTATTATTACGGTTTACATCTACTGCAAGTTTTAAATAATGAATTTGAGAAAGGCTTCTGAAAAATAAGGGTGGTTCTCATAACCAGGAGGCAAGTCTGGGAACGCAGCGGGCTGCAGGTCAGGAAAGGGTAACTGGAAAGGTGACATCCATCACCCCGCTGCCAGCGGCGGGGTGTTGGTGATCTGCCTCCGCCAGCAGTAGTTATTCTTCTGAAGGGAAAGCCTTCTAAACAAGGCTGTGAATTGGTTTTCATGCTCGCATTGACAGATTGGGAAAGCAGTTTGTTCTACCAAATTTAACAATGATATATCATTATCACAACTTTGGGGGAAATCTATAAAATCAATAAGTTTGTAGCCTGAACAGGATTTGTATCGCTTGCTTGCTGTGCTGGTGTCAAAGCGTGAGCATATGGATTGAGTCACAGCCTGAGATCAATGGAATTTGTGGACAGTAAGCTCAATAACAAGCCCTTCTGAAAAGAAATAGATGTAAAAAGCAAATTTACTAGAGTATAAAAAAAAAAGCTAATATCTTTTCCGCGTTGGCTGCAAAGTGCTGTTTGGCTGCCGTTGGCTGCTGGTACTTTGAAAGCTGTCTGGGGTATGTGCTTGCAATGCTGAGTGCTGCTCCTGGCTTCCATGCATCGCATGTACAGTTGGATGCTTCTGTTTGTAGGGCTTGTATTAGGAAACTCGCCAAGAATAGGAGGAGGGGGGAAAAATAGCCCTTTATATTGTAAACTGAATAAAGAATAAAAACAGTCAGTGTGTCTGCTGGGGAAAGACCATGGTGGCTTTATTTACTTTGTACTGGCAGGGCTTGCTAATGGAGAAAAATAAAAAGGCATAATTAAATAGTTTAATGAATTCGCAGCTCTTTTGTTTGAGTGGGGCTGGGAATGCATGTTCCAGAGGGCCTCACAAAGAGCTCGGCTGGTAGTGAGTTAAAAGTAGGAAATCAGTCCTTTGAAGGCATTTTTATACTTCATTATCCCAGCATGTAAAATGACTTGTACTAAACGATTGAGGATTTTTTTTTTCACTCTCTCTCTTTCTCTCTTCTTTTTCTAAACAAAGGAGAGCATCAGGGCGGCAGGAGCATAATTCCCCTCAGTGTCCTAGAGCCAATAGATCAGCTTGTCAGCAAATTGGTGGGCCTGTACTTATGTTTCAGTAAAATATAGGGCTCTGGGAAACTGTAGTGAACAACGAAACCACAAGCCAACCACCACAGAAACACACACGCTCTAAGAGATCCTGGGGGAACGGGGATGATAACACCTCCCTTTTCACCTCAATACTTTGCAGTAGGCAGATATTCACTTTTAAAGATTTTTTTTCGTGTGTGCGTGCAGTAAAAAGAATAATGTTACATTTTATCCCCCAGGTTTTTTATTTCTTTCTTGTTGTGGAAGAGTAAAGTGGGATCAGCAAAGGTGGATTTCCTTCCTCACAGTATGCCAAGTGGTGCTATAAGGGTTTTAATGAAAGAATTAGCACTCCTGGGTACTGCCCAGCTAGTGTGTGCTTGCTGGGTGGCTATGCTGCAGAGCCAGGTGCAGGGACTGCTCTGGCCCTACCTCTGTGTCCCTGCTGTTCCACATCAGCCTTTGACTCTGGCTTTTCAGGGGCTGGTCTTTAGTCTCCACATCTGCAGCATCCCTGGATTATCCTGTCTTGGGGGCGTGGAAGTGTGGATGCTCCATCTCTGCTGCTCTGCTACAGGAGTCCTGCTCCTTGTTGTGGTGGCGTTAACTGCATGGTCACTGCACTGCAGGGAGACCCCAAAGCCCTCCCGGGGCTCAGCTTAATGAAATAATTTCATTAAAACAGAGAGTATGTTGCACTGTTGAGTAAGAATATGAGCAATTCCTCTTAACAAAGGTGGCAGTGGGAAACCAGACTATATTGAATTTAAGACTGGATCCAAGCACTCTGTATGCCAGAGAGGCCTCGAGCAGACTTTGCTTGACTTACTTGCTGTTGGATCACAGACTTCTATCTCTTGGCATCTTGCAGATGCAGAGGTGGCACTTCAGGACACGGTTTAGCGGTGGCCGTGGCAGTGCTGCATTAATGGTTGGACTTGAGGAGCTTAGAACCCTTTTCCAACCTAAACAATACCAGAATTCTATGATTAGTCATTGTGGCCATTCTGGGTATGGACAGGACAAGGAGGTCATTCCATGCAGTGGAAGGGAAGACCTGTAAGAAGAAATATGTTTACCAACAAGTGAAGGTTTTGTCTCTGCCATCCTCGGGTAAAGGCACTGGCTCTGATGTCGCCTGGCCGCTGGAGCTGGTCACACGGTGCGTGTGAGAGCCAGCTGCAAGCAGCAGGGAGCTTCCCTCCAGGACCTCACCTGGCCCATGGACGGGCATTTACAAAGCATTCCCTGGATTTTACAGCTCGAGTTTGCTTATAAACAACACTAACTGTTTGTTTCTTGTTAAAATTTACCTCATAAACAAATTTTACTGCCTTAGTTCCAGGCAATAACTGTTTAATCCTGACTTTCTCATACCCCTAACGCGGTGACTGTAAAGCTGTGGTTGGCACTTTATGGAATTTCTTGGTGCTGTCTCCAGCCACGTGCTGCTCCCAGGGAAGTTTTGTGCCTGGGAGGGGGCCTGTGACCCTCCCCATCAACGAGGCTTAGTGGGAATGGCATCAAACCACCTGCAGTGCTTTGCTCTGGCTGGAAAGAATCAAAATAGAGAAAATCCCAAAAGATGCCCGAAAGTCCAAAATAAAAGCAGGCTCCTGTTTCTGAAGTTTAACTTTCTGATGTACCACTGAGGCTGTTCTGCCATTTACAACCCGTGGCACTCTCTCGTCCTTCTTGCTGAGTAGCAGGGAAACGCTGTGGAAGTGACTGCTTATATTGATTAGCGAGACAAGAGAGAGTTAGAGACCCTCAGCACTGCCACTTACAGTGGGCAGGAAACCCAAATTGACCAGTAATAAAGTGTTTGAGGTTGTTTGAGGCGGCTCCTGGGGAAACGGCCTTCTCAGAGTGGGGATGCTGGGGGTGGAGAGCTGTCAATTACCCGTGTTTGATGAGGACTAAGTAAACGTGCTCTTAAAGCAGCTTATTAAATGGGAGAGAAAATGTGCTGGGGCTGGGTTCCCTTTGCGGAAGTACTTTTGCAAAAAAGTTGGAGGAATGGATGTTCTTGGACCCGTGAATAAGCACTGCCACCAGCAACGAGTGCAAGCTTGGGCTTGATTTTTCTCTCTTTGTTGTGGCCTCCAGTTACAGACAAGAGAAAAGTGACACTACTGTTAGTCCCCCATAGACCAGTCGCGTAAAAAAACTTAAATGCTTGCTGGAATGTAGAGTGCCTATTTCAAAGGAAGGCAGAAGGCCAAGCCAAAACTACTTGGGCCATCACAGGCAGAAGGGCAGCAAGTTTTGAGTTTAGTGGGCAATTAAAACTAAGAATAATCAGTGACAGTGAAAGTCTTGGACACCTAATGTGACCATTATTGGGAATTATTCAGACCCAGAACCTGAATCATTACATAAATGGAATATTTATCAAGTGCGAGCTATTCTAGTGCAGAGGATGGATGCCAGCTATAAGGAACCACCTTTCAGGCTGACATGAATAAGTATAAAAATACAGCAGAGCACATTGTGATAAAACCAGAGAGGCCAAATCATCAAATAGGATGCAAGTTGTATCAAAGTAGCAAAAATAAGAATGCTAAGAACATGAGGATTGGGAAAATAAAGAAAAGTATAGGATCACCATTCAGTGGAGAGCAAAGAGAATTTTGAGACCGCCAAAAGTTTTTGTATCCTTCTCCCTTGAAGCTGCCCATGGGACAGCAGTTACCATAATTAATACCCTTGCCAAAGGGGTGAGGTCTGAGTCCTGAAAAGAAACAGCTTAAAGTGCCCAAGAGAGCTGCTGTCAGAACTGTTGGTTTCAAAACTCATTAGAAAAACATGCAGAGCCAAAATAAACTCAGAACTAGCGGTGGCTCGTTTTGAAGACTCGTGCAGGGAAGGTGAAATCCTGGAAGACAGTTCAGTGTCCTGCCTTGAGACAGGAGTTATAGACCAGTCACTTCATCTCCAGTTCCTGCCAAAATTCTGGAAAAAGCAACCAAACTATTTGTGAGCACTTGGAAGATGACAAGGGAATGAATAACAAACACAGACTTGACAGAAAAAATATTGTCTAAGCAACACAACAACTTGTACAGCAGCGTAACAGGTGTGGGCAGGGAAGGAGCAATCGCTGTCGTAGATCTCAAATTTAGGGAGGTTTTTGACACTCCTCACACGACTTTATTTATAAGCAAGCTGAGGAAATTTGGTTGAGATGAGTAGTGTAGAATGGGTTGAAGAATCATTTTAGGGCAAACTTACCACTGTCAGAATGCAAGGAGGTATAAACTGAGTTTTGGCAGGGGGCTGCCCTGACCCTGGGTCACTGCAGTGTTTGCTTTAATGAGCTGAATCACAGAGTAGGAAATATATTTACTGAGCTTTCAGACCACAGAAAGCTGAGCTAGTGAGTACATTCAGTGATAGCAGCACAACTCAAAGTAATCTGACGGGAGGGAGTGATGGCTTGGCAAAAACAGAATTAAATTCTGTAGGGACAGCTACAAGATTTTCACAGGGAAAGTTTGTGATGTGCACAAAGAATTTAACATGTTAATAGCAGTGGTTTCTTGGCCAACTGCCCCGGTGGTGGCTTCAAACCTTTTGTTATACTTCTGCTTTGAGAACTGAAATTATTTTCTACCTGTGTCCCTCCAGTCTGGTTTTGTTTGTTCATTTAGGAGTAAAGTCTAACATTTTCCATGAATCCCCCTAGGATCCTTGAATCCCTGTATTCATGAAGCCGTTCAGTTAGAGGTGGTCAGTGACACTTCCTTACTTCCTATTAATTCGTTACAGGCAAAATTCCGTCTCTGTTTTTATGATGTTTGTGGTACTGTGGATGCTCCCTCTTTTCCCCTTCACTGCCCCCCAAAAACTCACTTCAGCAGGATGAAGTGAACCATGCTTGGAGTGTTATTAAGTAATATTCCTTATTACAAAAAGCACAGGGCTCCCTTTAATGACAGCTTTAATGCTCGCAGCTCGTGCCACTGTCTGGGGAGCCCCTTTCCTTTGTCCATAATGAGCACCTCCTCATTTGCACTGTCCCTGGATTTATGGAGGGACAGGAGAAAAAACCTTCAATTTATTATGTCTTAAATGAACTGCTCCCAAAGCAAAACCAAAGAGAGCAGTAAACTGGTACCTCTGCGTTATATAGTTTGATTTTTATGGAGCTGTATTGTGATGTTCTGCCTCACCTAAGCAGGGTGAGCACAGGCTATAATTACCTCTTGTGAACCCCATTTTCTGATAACCTCCCTGGCCTCTCCCTCTTCAGGATGTTGAATCTGTCAGTTAGGGGATTTTATTTGTTCTCACTGATGGAGCTGGATATGGTTAGAAGCAATGAAGCTCATTTGATATCTCATTTACCTGAAAAAATGGGGCTTGCTCCGTGAATTTGAAACAGGAAAAACATTCCAGTTTTGTGAATTTTACTCTACTTGAATTCTTTCAGTTAATTCTCTCTTCTTTTGCTCATCCTCACCTTCTCCTGCTCCAGCTGCACTCAGTTCCCCTCTTTGGCAGATATTCCTGCATACCCTAAGAGTTAACTTGAAAGAAAACAGATTTTAATTGATGAATCCCAGTTTTAGAAAAAAGGGCTTTAAGGTCAAAGCCTTCCTATGTAGAGGGAGTAGCCAGGCAGTAACGGCCGTGTTGCTGGGCTGAGATTAAATCCACATCTCTTGTGCAAGATGGACTGATGTACTGGTGTTACTCCTTGCTTTTCTGACTTAGGGAAAAATGTACTAATTCCTAAAGTTTTATTATCATTTAACTTCTTTACAGGAGTGTTTTGGATAAACGTAACTGTGCTTTTGATGTGATCAATTTAAAATAAAATTTGAGGTGTAAGAAGGTGGTTTCATGATGATGAGGTTTGTTTTATTTGGTTTTCTTTTGACTTTGGTTCACCTTTGACTTCCTTGTATTCCAAAATGTGGAGCCACCTAAACTGTATTTTTCAGCTGGATAGCAGCAGTCCAGAACTTTCTGTCTAACCTATGGCTGAAAGCAGAGATCGATAAAAAATGGTCTGGTGCCTTCCTGCTTTTGCTGCATGTGAGTGTTTTCTCTGTAGTGCAAGGGTTATAGAAATTATAGTTGACAAATCTCAGCTACAAATAATATTTCTAGCATTTTACATAAAGTCTTAAAACCTTTTTATTTATTTCCTTTCTGGCAAGAATCAAATAAGAGGCTTTTGCATACCAAGGGAAGGTTTTTTTAGTCTTAAACTTCAGAATATTTTCAATATCTGCAACATTATCTTTTGAATAATAATTACCTCTTATATTAAATTATAAGACAGCAGGATTCAGGATTAGATCTCTGCATATTATTCTAGTGAAGGAAATTATGACAGGGGTCATTTTTTAGAATTATGTAGGAGGGTAAAAGGTCCCAGGCAGCATTAGAAGGGAAGGCGTTTATAATTAAATTGTAATTTAGGCCTATGATTTATAGTTTTCTCAATGAAAAATTTGGTGCTGTAGAGAGATCCTAGGAGGAACTTTAGTGAGATACAACTTAATGAAATAATAAAAAGAAAAATGATTCTGGAATAGACTGTATTGCAGTGGTCCCCATCAGGATGCTGCAGTGGAGCTGCTGTGCTGCCGCTGTTTCCCTTCGGAACTCCCCTTTCCAGGGGTATTTTCCAGGCAGTCAAGTTTGTTTAGGCTGAAACATGGCACGGAAGGTTTCAGATCAAGGCGATTTTCACAATAGATACCTTTTAAACTCATTTAGCTCATTAAAACTTAGGGAAGTGTTCTAAAGCATACAAGTTGTCAGTTCAGGACAAACCGCTGTTTCTTGTTGTTGTTAGTCACAAGCGGCAAGAAAACCCTGAGCCTTGTTCTTCATAATTTGTGAAGTCAGTAGAGTGTGGATGCTGAAAATCTGCTCTGAAGTAGCACCCACTTACCTAGAAATAGCTCATTTCTACCTAATGTGCAGAGGAGTTTGGAGTTTCAGTGTTATCTGCAGAGTAGATAGATACTGGAATTAAAGAAATAGTTTTTTTAGAGTTATTTTTATTAATTAACAGGCTAAACTCCTCCCGACCATGATGAAGAACTATTCTACTGGCAGGAAACCATTAATACAGAAAGGTTAAATGGTTTGCCAAAGGTAATTGAGGCAGTCAGTGACTGATCTGACACCAGGAGCCATCTCTGACCTGATCTCCTCCGGCAGTAAAACTCTGCTGGCCTGGTTTGCACGGTGGCCAACAGCTGTGGCTTGGGTTAAAGCACATTTGGGTTAGGAAGGACTAATTTTCATTAAAAATTACTTTAAGAAAGGGATGTAGGTTCAGACATTGTCTTTTTAAACACCATTTTCTTGTGCAAACTCAGCAGTTGTTCCTACAAATGGCAGGAATAGGCTAGCTCAGGCTATAAAAATATCCTTTCTTTTTTTTAACTGCAATTACTTGAATTTTGTGTACAGTTGTGAAAGTCAACAGGTAAGTTTAGAGTGTGGGTTTCAAGATCAGCTCCTGGACTTTATTACACTCAGATTAAGGCACTGTAATCAAGCCTTCTGGTACTTAAATTTTTTGCAGTAACTTTGAATGCAAATAAGTACCTGATTGAAATAAATGTACTTATAAGCACCCTCTTATATAAATGAAATTGTTGAAATTGTGTCTGGGCAAAGCGTGACATTTTCCATGTCACAGAAAGATGGGAAGCAGGATGTGACTTAAAAATACCTGACATGGAACTTCCAAAGAGGGAAGAACAGAAAGATCCTGAACCAGCGAAATTCTCTCGTCTTGCCTGAGAGAGTTGCTGAGGCTCGGGCCCTCACTGCAGGCCCGGCAGGGCGGGGAGGGAAGGGCAAGGGCGAGCTCCCCGAGGGGCTCAGCAGAAACCAGCACTGAGACAGGGAGGCCCTGCCTTTCCAGTGATTAGTATTATTTGTATTTTCAACATTCGCTTGAAAATTATCCAAATATATGTTTATTTAACTTGCGCACAGAATCCTCCCAAGTATCCAAATTTAATGAAGAAACAATCGGCTTTTTAAAGGCCGTGTGTTCCCCTAATGAATATTTAGGAACGTTAACAAATAATGTTGTGTCTTGGAAAAAAAAAATCTTAATAGCACAGATTGTTCTTTGGTTTCTGGGTAAATAACAGCTGCTTTAGAATTTATCTAAATAAAGAAGTCATGCCACAGCCTCCAGGATTTTCAGAGGGGTATTTCGTTTTTTATTGTGTCAAATTAAAAATAAAATCCAGGGTAGCCTCTTCTTTTCTGTTTTCCAAGCTAACCTGGAAAAGGTTAAGACTAATACTTGAAAAAAGGGGTATTTCACCCTAAAGAAGAAAACGGTTTTTTTTCTATTTGCGGAAAATGATTCTTTTTCCTGTAGTTTTGTGAGCGTTGCTTGCGGTAACTGTTGATTATGGAAACATTTATTTGCGATCTCGGTTTTTAACCCCCTGGCTGCCCTCGGTGACGGTGCCGCGTTCGGCTCCTTTGTGTGAGGCGCGGGATGCGGGAGCGGCGCCTTTGTTCCGCGAGGAGGTGGCTCGGATAGGAGAGCAGCGGGGGGTGTCCCG
>WEIT01014379.1:27622-79175 GCA_013389985.1 Dryoscopus gambensis
GCCCGGCCCTCTCAGACCCCGCCGCAGCCCTGTGGGTGGGCACAGGGGCCAAGGGGCCCCGGAGGGACAGGGCGGGGGACGCCCGTGGCTCCCGGTGCTGCCGGGAGCTGTGGGAAGGCCGTGCCGCCGCCGAGCTCCTCCCGGCAGCGTGGGGAACGCGGGCCCGAGGGGATGCCGCGGTGCGCGCAGGGACAGCCGCGGGCCGCTCGGGTGAGGAAGGGAGGCGTTCCCGCCAGTGAGCGGGACAAACTGGGCTGAGGAGTGCGCCGAGGAAGAGGAGGGTGGGCTCCGCGAGCGAAGCACGGAAACGCCTCTCCAAACACCGGCATTGTTCCGGCCGCTGCCTCTGGCCGCGGCCTGGGCGAGTCCCTGAGGCCGCACCGCCGGCCGGGCACGGCCCCAGGAGGGTGCTGAAAAATCACCGCCGTGAAAACCAGTTAGGAACGTATTAAATGCTGTGAAATGCTGCACTTCAAAGAGAAAAAAAATCAAGTCTAAGGTGGCTTAGACTGGATACCCAAAATTAATAGATATATTTGACCTTAATCTATCTTCCTGGACAAGTTTAATTATAGCAATTTCTTAACTTCAGCTCAAGATCTTGTTTTAGAAATGTTAGTGTTGTCTGTGTGGGGAATGTGTGGGGTTTTGTATTTAATATCATTGTGTTTTCTAAGGAAAGGCAAAAATCTGCAAAACTTGACTGGACTGGAATCACCCACGACTTTAGAGATGCCCATTTCTAATTAATTTCTCTTTCTAAATAAATTAATGTTTCTGAGATGAGATTGAATTGGGAGTGAGGAAGAAGAAATTAGAAATACTGTTTTAGAGCAAAATTTAAAAGGGAATTTATTTTGGAATGATTTTATTCACTTTGTGATCACCGCCTGTCCTGGCAGGAATCTTTCAATGTAAACCATTTGGCATGAGCTGATGATTAAAACCTGGTGATGTACGTGTTGATTTACACCAACTGGAGCCATACTATTTGTTTTAGCCTTTATTTTTTTGTCGTATATAACTTAAACAAAGATGTAAAGGTTGTGGTATCATTGTGTAATGTGAAATATAAATATTTGAAAATGCAAGATGTGCTACCACACAGTTGTATGTGTGTAGTAGTAGCACACCCCAGTATGTACCATCAGCAGTACCAGTTCCGTAGTTACTGCAGCTTTTTAGCTTTCTTTTCCGTGCCTCAGTCCTGCCAGCAGCATCATGGTGGGGTTTGACTCTGCCCCTGAGGAGTCCCGACACTGTGACCCACGAAACTGCACAGAACTAATGACTGGTAGGAATAGAGGATTTGGGTCAACTCCGGTTTTTCTTATTTGTTGTACAAAAATGCATTTCTGATTTTCTAGAAGCTGTAAAAGAGATGTTTTATGTCTTACACAATAGATATGATTTTACCATGTTTTACTCCTTCTCCGTTTACAAGAAGACGCCGCAAATGCAAAATTTTAGACGTGAGCAGCAATTCTGCATCTTTATTTTTGTAAATTCGGCACCTTTTATATGAAATAATTTCAAGTTTTCTATTAAAATGGAAAGAAACCGTCAGTGCCTTAGATTGAAGCCTCTAAGAAAGAAGTCTTGAGCCATGCTGATGGTGTAGAAAAACTCCTGCGTTAATAAATAAAAAAAATTAAACTGTTTTCCTCTTTCTTTCCATGGGGCTGGTTTTGTGAGTGGGATTCTAACAGAGCCGAAGGACTCATTGCTTGAGTGCACTTACTTTAGTTCCACATCTTCCCCAACTCCAGGAACTTGAACTTGTCATTATCAGCCCCAGAAGGTCAATGCATTACCCAGGGTAGCAGCTCTTTCATGTGGCCTTTCTGAGGAGGGAAAAACCAGCTTTTAATCTTGGCTTTTATAAAACACCGTGTGTACTGGATACATCCTAACTTGTCATTTCCTCGTGTGTTTTAGTGCTGGGGGAGATCTGGAGATGCTTTGTGATGCCACACAGATACACACGTCCGCAAAAGGCCTAATCTGAAGTGAATCTTCTATAAATAATAAACAACAAATAGGCTCCTTTTAGTTATATTAGCCCCAAAATAGGTCATGTACATTTGTTTTAAATGCAAACTTAACAATAAAGTAAATTCCCTTGGTGGAGAATTTGATGTGTTTGTGCAAATTTTCTGGACATAGTACAAAAAAAAGCCAACACCTATATTTTACCATTTAAAATATTAATACATTGTCTCTTAAAGTCCTGTGTTTGAAATACTGTTTATAATAAACTCCCTAGGAGAGAACTAATAGTCACAGGTAAACACTTGCCATTTGGTACTTAAACACAAAGTAATCTTTAACTTTTTAAACAGAAACTTAGTGCTTCCCATTGGTACCAGAGAAGTTGTCACCTTTGTCAGCCTCCTGCTCCAAATATTCTGTTTTTTCACCTCATGGTCCACATGATGTTGGGGTTCCATGGGCTTCTCAAGGAAGGTGATGAAGGAGAGCAAGCCTTGTGTCACTAGGCTTTGTCCCTCTGGGCCTCCACTGGAAATATTAATATGGCTTTCAAATAAAAGAAGGCTGCAGAGGCTGCCTAAGCCATTCTGTTTGTGCTCCCTCAAATAGAAACCCTAATATGTTTAATTCTGTGGTAACTGATAAAGGAAGGAATATCTGAGGAACAGGTGATTTATTGTGGTTGGAATTAAATGGCCATGACACTTATTGTAATTTTCATACTATTTCTGCCTAATATAGCTGTGTTTGGGTCTTAATTGGCATCTTTAAGTGCTTCGATTATACAAATAATATAATATATATAGGATGTCTCACAGTAGAACAAAACAAAGGTAAAATGCTAAAAATTGTAGTGCCACATTTTCCAGCTTGTGTTGTTCTGTGCAGCGAGGTGGGATCTGAAGTTGTGGCATCAGCCATTGTAACACACATAATTTCTCCATCCCTGTTCATTTTCATCCTGGAGATGCATTGTAAAAGTGTAAATCCATCACTAGATAATTTTCAGTTCCATTATTTACCAAAATGAATAGTTAAGCAAGTCATTGTTATTAGTGGGATGCTATTGTTGTTTTGCAGAGATAAGGCCTGCCAAGGGCTTGAGTGATGTGCACTTGAGTGTTCTTTCAAGATCCTTGTACCTGTTTCATTTGGGAGGAGTTTCACTCATGTAAAATCAAACAGAAACAATTTTAGTAGCCTCTGAAAAGAGAAGAAGGGAAAATGGATATTAATGAACTATTTAATATTCTGCTATGGCAGAGATGCAGTGATTTTGCTGTTGACACTTTTGCATCGAATTAAAGAGATCTGGTGGTTGTTTTACTCGTCTGTCTTTGTTCCTGAAAGACTTTTCAGTGTCATCAGATTTGGTTTTGTAACCTGAGAGAGATTTTACAGACATGCAGACAAGAAAAAAAAGCACTTCTTTTTCATGAAATTCATTGGTATTCAAAACATGGTCCTTTGATGAATTAGAAATTTTGGCTAAAGCTTTAATGAGATTTTTGTTTCCTGAACTTATGTTGGAAAACGTGGGAGCTGCAGGATTCACAATTCTGAATAAGGGTGGGCTTGGTTTTTCTGTTCAAGAGTATTTCCGGCTTGTTGTTTGTTGCTCGATGTTGTATTGATTGGAGAGTTGAGAAGTTCCTGAGGGTGGGGCAGTTTAGAGCTGTGGATGTTAACTTTGTGACCCGAGCTGGGTGGGAGCCTTTGGCTCGTGGGTGCGGGAGAAGCCGTGGGACCTGTGGGACTTGTGGGGCCTGTGGGACCCTGTGGGACCCTGTGGGACCCTGTGGGACCCTGTGGGACCTGTGGGACCCTGTGGGACTTGTGGGGCCTGTGGGACCCAGTGGGACTTGTGGGACCCTGTGGGGCCTGTGGGACCCTGTGGGACCTGTGGGACCCTGTGGGACCCTGTGGGACCTGTGGGACCTGTGGGGCCTGTGGGACCCTGTGGGACCTGTGGGACCCTGTGGGACCTGTGGGACCTGTGGGACCCTGTGGGACCCTGTGGGACCTGTGGGACCTGTGGGACCCTGTGGGACCTGTGGGACCTGTGGGACCCTGTGGGACCTGTGGGACCTGTGGGACCCTGTGGGACCTGTGGGACCTGTGGGACCCTGTGGGACCTGTGGGACCTGTGGGACCCTGTGGGACCTGTGGGACCTGTGGGACCCTGTGGGACCTGTGGGACCTGTGGGACCCTGTGGGACCTGTGGGACCTGTGGGACCCTGTGGGACCTGTGGGACCTGTGGGACCCTGTGGGACCTGTGGGACCTGTGGGACCCTGTGGGACCTGTGGGACCTGTGGGACCCTGTGGGACCTGTGGGACCTGTGGGACCCTGTGGGACCTGTGGGACCTGTGGGACCCTGTGGGACCTGTGGGACCTGTGGGACCCTGTGGGACCTGTGGGACCTGTGGGACCCTGTGGGACCTGTGGGACCTGTGGGACCCTGTGGGACCTGTGGGACCTGTGGGACCCTGTGGGACCTGTGGGACCTGTGGGACCCTGTGGGACCTGTGGGACCTGTGGGACCCTGTGGGACCTGTGGGATCTATGGGACCCTGTGGGACCTGTGGGCCCTGTGGGACCTGTGGCGGAGGAGCGAGCAGCAGCAGCCGCCCCAGGTTCCTTCTGGGCCTGTGGAGCCCAGCGCGGCAGGGCCGTGGGAGCCTGGAGCTCCCGGCTGCTGAGCCTGGGGTCCCTGCCCCGGCCTCACGCTGGTGGTTTCCAGACCCCAGGCCGTGAACACGGACTGGCAGATTTACATACTGGCCGCATAAATGGACCTAGATAACCGGTTGTGTTTGTTTCATGGTTAGTGGAATCTTTCATTGCGTGGGTGGTTACTGGGGACAAGTAATTCGGGAAGCTTTCCAGAAGCTGTCATTGAGTGGTCTTAGATTTTATAACATTCCTTGTGTTCCCGTGCTGTGCTATGCACAAAAATTCTCCTGACTCAAGACCATGAGTGATATGACTTAACCACATTTTGAAACTCCCATGTGTTCCAGCATGCTAAAAGTACTAGGAATATTCAAGTTATCATTGTGCCTTTCATTTTAATTTACTTAAAATCAAAGGTTATTTCCCAGCGCTTACAGAAATGTTTTGGTGTTAACTGAAAGAAGGCTGTATCAGTATATAGGCTTAGCTGTTACGGAAGATTTTTTGTTAGTCATATGGACAAGAAGAAATTCTGTTTGTTCACATCTAACCCCAGCTAAATGTGTGTTTTCCATTTCTTTGTGCCAGCTACTTTCTGGATTTATCCTGAACGAGAAGAGGAATTACTGAAATAACGCCCAGGCAGTGAGGGTCCTGTGTGAGATGCTACAGTCCAGAAGTCCTTCATAAATGGTGAGTAAACCTCTAGCTTTGGATTTCCACACTGAGTTTTTAGTTTTATTTCAAAGAGTTTTAGGTCAAAGCTGTCCATTTTTCAGCTCTCAGTCTGGAGATGTGTGAATTGTGGCCACAGTGTGAGTTTAAGTCTTTGCATGTAGGTTATGAAATTCTGTATTTTCAGAACTTATCTCTATATTTGAGCATTGAAGGCCTATTCCAGAAATAATAAATGTAACAATAACTGTGATCTTTATAATTTTTTCGCGGCAACTGCAGCAGTCAGTGATCTATCTGTGTGAATGGCTCCAGAGTACAGAGGTCTGAACAAGTGGTTTCGGGAGGAGAAGGTTTTGTCCACACTCCTACACTGTCCTGGGAGAGGAATTTCTGAAAATGTGATGTAAATGCAAATCTGTGTTTAAAAATACCGAAATGCCTGTGTGCTGATGCTGGTTGCTTGCTGTGGTGTGTTTGGGGTAAGTTTGCTGATGACGTAGTCAGTGTAATTTTATTTTGAGGTAGTCAAATACAAGATGCAATATTATTTGAGAGTATAAGATCTTTCTCTTCATTACCTAGTGCTAAGTGTTGCTTTGTTTTCCTGTTGTCAGTGTTATGGTAGTCTACTTGTGTGCTCAGTTTTGGCCAAAATAACCTGAATTGGAGGGGGAGTGGGAAAGAAGAAGGTGCTTGTAGACAGGTTTGTGGAATCACTGCAGCAAGTTTTAAATGATGTATGAAATGAAAAATTCCTGTCTGATGCACAGGGCGAGCAAAGCCATTGATGTCTGTGAAATCGCTGCTGTGAGAGGCTATTTCAGAGACTCACAGGGTGGTTTGGGTTGGAGGGACCTCAAAAATCATCTCATTCCACCCCCTGCCATGGGCAGGAACACCTTCCCCTAGACCAGGTTGTTCAAGTTTTTCTAGTAATATTTCAGAAATTCCAACTTTTAAATTTTTATAAAACTCTTCTTCTTTTGAAAGGCAGAAGTCTTTCACAGCAACAAAATTCATTAGAAAAATCTTTTTAAGATGGTGCATCAATAAATATCCTAAGGCACTTTTCTAGGTTTGTGTGGGTTTTTGAGCCTGAGCAGCAGTACTTTACAGAACGCCATGTGGGTGTGAGGGTGGTGGTGAGAATGCTTTGAACTGTCCTAAAGTGAGAATTTTAAAAGTTGAATGGTGGGATTCAAGACCAGGAGTCCGGTGGTTTGTTTGAGAGGTAGAGTGGGTTTAGGAACTGGAGTGCAGTAAGAGTGATACCCGCTGGAAAACCAGGGGAGCAGGGTGTGGGGGGAGGGATGGATTTGCACGGCTGATACAGAGCAGGAACTCCAGGGCAGCAATGGAGACAGAACATTCTCTTTTTCCAGCTTAGTCACCCAAACTGTCCGCCTGCATTTCATGATGTGGCTCCTGTGGGCAAAAATAAGATGGTTTCAGTTATAAGAGACACACAAGGATCCAAAGTAACATTATCCTGGTTAGTCAAACATCTCTATTTCCTAGCAGTCGAGTTTGATACATCTGTGCCAGTCTGAAAATGTAGCTTTGAGAGTTTAAGGGATGTGTGCACAGGTAGCTGCATACACGTCTGCATTTTAGTTTTATAGATGTTCTAGAAGTAACCTTTCAGCACCATTTCTGTGCAATCTTTGTATATTTAAGTCTGCAAGTCTCTTATCAGAGAATTTTGTGGTTTTGAATTGCTGGTGGTCAGGGTTTTTTACATTATTATTGAAAACAATACTAAGAGAAGAGAAATAGTTTTTATATTGTGTCATCAGGTTCTTTAGAAAGGAGAACACTGTCTGAAGAAATTGAGAACACTTTCATAAATCCTGCTTTGTTATTTAGTTTGGGGTGGTTTTTTTTGCATATTCACATTTTGTTTCTGCTCTCTAAAAGCACAGACTTCCTTCCAGCTCTGCTGTTGTGCTGTGCTGATGCAAGCAAGCTTTTCAGTGGTTAGAAGGAAAAAAG
This sequence comes from Dryoscopus gambensis, assembly GCA_013389985.1. Lineage (NCBI taxonomy): Eukaryota > Metazoa > Chordata > Aves > Passeriformes > Malaconotidae > Dryoscopus > Dryoscopus gambensis. Next base: position 34,962 of record WEIT01014379.1, read on the forward strand.
ATAGTCACAGAGATGGCTTTTAAAGCCAGAAGCTGATTTGTTTGTTGTCGTGATAGTCAGTATTGCCCTTTTCTTAGTTCCTCAGTATTGTTTCCTTCATTCAGTATCTGGGGCTTCTGAATTGCCTGACTGATCCATCCAGCTGAATTTCCCAGCTGGTGAGCTTTCCTGTCAGAGCAGAAGTGCAAAACCAGTGAAGTGATGAACAAACCCCTGAATTCACTCGTGCTGGTCATGCTCTCACACCACCCCAGCTCCTCATGCCCTCCTGAAAAAAGGAAACGAGGAATCAAGTGATATTTGCAGGGCAATTGTGTAGCAGACTACGGTAAAATAAGAAGCAATAGCATAAATAAACCAAGTAGTCAACCCATTTTTTTTACTGAAATTGTTCGACACAGTAAAGGACTCTGCTTGATTACTGCAAAGCAGTAATACTGAATCTGAACAGGTTTTGACCAAATTTGGGTGTGTCTCTGAAAAACATGCCTACAAAAAAAGTGCTGCAAGCCTGTCCTTTCCTGAGTCCTGCAGAGCAACCGGTGCTGTCAGCCCATGGAAAATGCTTTTTGCAGCAGATTGCTTGTAAGAAGTGGCGTGCAGTAAGAGTGTTTGTGTGCCTAAAGTGAATTTATCAGGTGTCTGGAAGTCACTTGTTCTTCAAAGATCAACCTTCTTTTATACATCTCATTTGTAACTCTTCTCTATAAGTTAGCTGTGGTTCACTGGAATTGAGCTGAAGATCCAGTGCTGGGAGATGCTGTTAATGGAGTAGGAGTTTGGGATGTTAAATAGGAAGAACTGGATGGCTTTGAAGAAGTGATGAAAATAAGGTGAACTCTAAAAGATTCAAGTAAGAATGGCTTTTCTGCTGGCTGGAAGGGTAGTGTTTTCTTGGGAGGAGGGGCACGAGCTGACTGTGGTACGACTGTGCCACCAACACGATGTGTTTGTGAAAAAAATCAAGTGCCACCCCCAGACACGCGAAGGAAAAAGTAATTCCAGAGAGGTTTGCAAAATACTGGTGCCGTTGTAACAGCAACTGGCAGGAGCTTGTCTATTTACAGAGGAAAAATGTGAAATCAGGACTGTCTCTTAGTCAAGGAACAGTGCAGGGGGGTCTCCGGATCTCATCATTACTCAGGGCTGGAACAATTAACACTGAGTCAGGACTTTGTTTTTTTCTTTAACAAGGAAAGGACAATGGGTCATTTCTCCTGATGATGCTCTGGAATGCATTTGAGATAAATGATTTGGTAATCTGACAAACTGGAAGAATAACATGAAGTGTAAGATTACTTTTTTTTCCCTACTGAAATATGTTAGAGCCACTATGACACTGGTAGCGGGTGAAAGAAGAAAACAGTTCTTGAACTCTTTGCTAAATTGATACACTAAACGGAGTGCCTTTTCCAGAAAAGAAAGAAGAGCCCCATTTTGCCTGGACTCTATCTTTGCTATTTCCCTTTTTCAGAAATAGAAGATTAGGAGGTGTCTGCACCGATGTGATAAAACGTTCCCGTGGAATTGTATTGTATTTTCGCCTTGAGTTGCTGGTGAAATGAAGTTGTTGGCTTTCAGTGCTGCTTTGTTTTTGACCCCTTTTTGTGAATTCTCTGAGGAAAGAAACATATTCCCATCTTTTATAGTAATCAAATTTATCTGGCATCTCTCAGCCTCTTGCATTACTTATGCTACAGTTGACCAGCCTTGGGAAGGCTTTAGCGGGTTTATTTATTTATTGTTCTAAAGTGAAGATTTTTGACTTGAGGTCCCCACATAGTCCATGGGGATTTGAAGAGAAAAAAAATGAAAGTGCTTTCTGCAATTATTTTGATATAGTTATTTTCTGTGAAACTGTTTAAAAAATACCCCAGAGACTACCCAAAACCTAAACAAAGCCCCCTGTTAGTCCAAAATCCCCAAGAAACATTGAGAGAAAGAAAAACTTGATTATCTTAGTTGTGTTGGAAATTCAACTTTGTCAACTTTCTTTTGTGTCTTCTGTTTCTTTTGCTGTTTTTTTCATCAATTTATTTCTATGGTTGAAAAAACTAGAGGTTGATTATAAGGGAAATCTGGGGTATCATCAACTATTTTGCTTTCAAATATGATTTATTTGACTAAAAACCTTAAAAGCTGGGACTGATTTAATTTTATTTTATGCTCATGAAACCACAGAAGACCATCTTCCTCGTTTTCTGCTTTCTAAGTCCCACATGGTATTTCCTCTCTGATTCTTTGATTTTACAGAATTTTTCTTTGAGGAGTAAACAATGATAGTGTGAAAATGTTCATATTACATTTCAGATGTATATACCCATGTAGAAGGTTTTTTTATCGCAGGAGAAAAATCAAATCCTTGTCACCTAAACTGCTAATTATGTTTGATAAATGTATGGTATATGTTTAATGCAAAGAGAATTTAGGAAATAATACACCTTGTGTAATTACAGCGACCAAGCTACTTCCATCAATCTAATTTTTCTGATTCAGGTTCATTTGCATTGCATTATTTTTATTAAATGAGCTTTCAGTGGAGCCCTGCTCTCTGTCAGAAGAGGAATCAAACACTGCCGAATTTCAGCGCGCGTCAGTTGGGTTGGCGCGTGCCGCGCGCGGGCCCGGCTGTCCCACGTCCCCCTGGCCTGGGGCCACCTGGTCACCCCTTTGTGCCCACTAATGCCACACACGCTGCTCACCAGCGGGGCACTGCTCTGCCCCTTGCACCCACCCGGGGATCTGATCCTTCTGCTCCCTCATCCCTCCTGGCACCCAAGGGCTGCTGCTGATCCCAAATGACATTCCTGCGATGGTAATTAGCATCCCAGCAATGGAGTAACTGTGTAAGGATAACTATCATATATTTCCCCGGCTGCTCCTCTGTATCTTTGCACATTTTCTGTCCTTTCCATCTCTGCAGCACTTGTGTGCTGTCACTGTTTTTCACCATAACACAGCACGAGAATTCTCCCATCTGATATTTAGTGAAAACCAGCCTCCCTCACTTCCCCCACCCAATTTCCAAGCTTCTAATTAGAAGAATAATAATTTGGAACCCCATTTCAAGTCACAATGTTGCTAACATTTAGTGTATGTAGTTGTACTTGTTGTTGAAGATGAATATAAACTTAGGTTAGTGTATATATGATTTTATGTAATAATTTTCTTACAGTTACCTGCCATGGATAATTTTCCATTTGTTGCTGTAGAACGGACTTGCTTTTAAAGATGGGACATTGATATTACATTGGTAATTTAATGTCTGAGAGTTGAAATAAGTTAGAGAGAGACAGCAGACTTCATATTTGACAATATCTTCCTATGTAGTGTGCAAACCTGTTCTCTGCCCTCCCGGTGTGTCTGTGAGGGTGAGCAGCACCCCGACCAGTCACACAGTGCTGGAGCTTGTTTGCTTGCCCCTGCCTTTTGTGCTTTTCATATGAGTGAATTTAGGATCACTTGTAAATACCTGCAATCACAATATTTAGACGATGGTAATTTGCTAATTGCATTGGGAAACGTTTTTCCATAACTGAAGGCGGTGCGTTTGGAGGTGCCTGTGAGAGCAGCACGTTCACAGAGTGCCCTCGGAGGGCGCTGAGCTGGCAGGTGGGGCCTTGGGGACAGGGCAGCTCCTCCTGGCCTGCGTGTGTTCAGCTCTTGGATCTCCCAGCGTTCAGGAGCGTAACAACTTTGGAAACGGAAAAATGCGTCCTTTGTTATAGCTGTAGCACACAGACTGAAGGAATGCTGGGAGAGGGACAGGCAGTGAAGGTTTTGGCTGATGGCAGACCCTCATCCTGGTGACCACTGTTCGACTTCAGTTTGCCCTCCTCAAGGCACAAACTTCTAAACTCATTCTCTAAATATCACCAGCTGTCTTTGTATTGCAGCAAATTTGGTCCCCAGCCCCTTCTTCAAAAGAACCCAAAAACGGCCTCTGATGGGAGACGCGGAGAGCGGGAGGCGGCCCAGTTTGCCATAGCAGAGCTTTGTGGCATTGTACAGGTGTGTGACTGGGAGGGAGAGACATACAGGGCTCTGTCTCTCTCCTTGAAAATGAATCAGTTCATCTTTGTATCTGGAAAGAACGTTTTCTGAAGGTCGCCCTTAGTTACATCTCCCATATCCGTGTAGTAGGTTAACATCCTGCTTTACCCTGGTTCAAAGCAGTGTTGGTCATGGAGCAAATCTGCGGCTTTTCCGTGTCTGGGAATCAGCTTCTCTCAGCTAAACACGCCCCTCCCATGGGACCCTTTTGGAAGAGTCCGTCAGACAAGAATGAGAACTTATTTTATTCAGAATAGTCCTATTCAGTTGCAGAGTAAAGTTTGGAGAGTTTCCTTTAAAGGACACTGACAGCAGCTTTCTTACTTCAAAAGAAGCAGAGGATATTCCACATACCTTCACTTGGTGTGATGATTGTTCTTAGTAAAGACTCTTCCCCCTTAAAAAAGCTGGAATTCATTAAGTCCAGTTCATTGGCAAGAAATCTGTGAACTGAGTGTAAATTGTTAAGTCTCAGGACTAGTTAAAAATAGTTCATCATGTGCATTAATTCAGTGGAAAACAAAAAAAAGGTAAATAATTTCCATTAGTTTAATGGAAATGAGATAATGGCACAGTTTCTCCAGTGTGTTATAATTACACAGTTTATTTGAAGAATAAGATTCTAGAGTACTATAAAGAACTCCATATGGTTGTTACTACTGTAAACAATCATAATTATTAAAGTAAAAGGTTTTTTCAGGTCTGCATCGTCATAAAACTCTTGCACAAGACATCTGATTTTTACCTTTTTTTTTTTTTTTTTTTTTTTAAAGCTTAAACCAATAATTTTCAGCTGAAGAGAAAATGTGGAAAGTAATTGCTTATCCCAGTCAGATGGCCTGGAATAACTTGAACTTTTGCAGTTTCTTAGTGGTGTGCAGCAGCTTTGCTGACGGGTGTTTGGTCATGAATTCACTGCAGTTAACTCAGCAACCCACTCTGTTCTCTGGGGGTAATTAAAATGTGAGGAACTCAGTTGCTGCTCCAGGAGCAGGGAGCAGCAGCCTGGGAGTGAAGCTTTGGCCACCCCAGATCCTTCACAAGAACATGAGAAACTCTGTAAAGCTAATGGATTTAATTTAATGCAGCTAATGGATTATTTCATTGATTATAGATTTGAAGGCCAGGAAGGAGTGTTAACCCATCTAATCTGACATCCTAGATAGCACGTGCCATTAAAACGAGCCCGGTTAATTCTGTATTAGGCCTTAAATCTGTGTTTGAATAGTCTATATTGTGCTGGTTCAGCTTGTTGGTATTTCCAGGAGGAGAATCTGTTCTTCCTCACCACTCAGTCAGACACTGCAGTGGAAATCTCTGCGTTCGAATTTCCTCAGCTTCGGCTTTTGCACTTCTCAGGCCATGGCATTTTAGATTTGTCTATCAGCTCGTTCTCACGGAACCCCAGACTGGTTTAGGAGGGAAGGGACCTCAAAGCCCATCCCATCCCACCCCTGCCAGGGCAGGGACACCTCCCACTGCCCCAGGCTGCTCCCAGCCCCAGTGTCCAGCCTGGCCTTGGGCACTGCCAGGGATCCAGGGGCAGCCACAGCTGCTCTGCCAAACTTCTGGATAGTTTGCACCTATGGCTTATTGGTAGATTATTGTGCAAATGGGTTGATGGAATCTTTTATTGTACTAAAAAATAAGGGAGCAGTTTTATCTTTCCCAACACTGTCAGCCAAACTTCTTGTCTCATCAAAAATAAAATCTAGGTGGTTGTTGTCTCTTAAAATCCTGGAATTTTTCTCTCTGTATCATTGTACCATGATGAAAGAAATTAGCTCTGTGACTACTTTGGGGGCTTTAAGTTTGCCATTAAATATATTTTAATCTAAACAGGATAATATATTTGTTTTTATTTTTGTATAAAACAAATTTTACATGTATTATTGCTTTGACAAACTCAGAGACCGAGGCTCTCTGCTCTGTCCTATTGTTTAATTACATCTTCCAGATTTCTTAGTGTCTTTGATGCTGTTGCAGAATTAACTACCTGTGTAACAAGGAAAATATTTTGTAACATTAGAAAAACTCTGTAAGGGAAGAAAACGCTCAGTAAGCTTTTTCAATGATCTCCTGAGAAAGGCCTGGGAAAAATAAATTACTTTCTGAAGTTTGGGATGCACATTTAAAATGTGATCTGGCAATTTTATTGGATTATTTGAATTTTCTTTTTAATTGGTTCAATTTTATTGAACTACTTGAAGTTTTAAGCTATATGGTATTTCTGCTATTTGTGTGTTATTAAGCTTCCAGTTCAATTAGCTTATGGAGCAATTAACAGGGTGTTAGCAGGTGATTTAACAGATGGATTAATTGCTGCCATGGTCTGGGGCAGAGCTGAGAGGGTAAAGGCACCTCTGATCTGGGCTGTGCACGGGGCTGACCTGTTTGGTTATTAAATAACTTCTGTGATTGACTTCTGTATAAAATAAATTAATACTGCAATTTTGAGGATTTATTTTAAAACAGATTGCCATGTTGGTTTAATTGGACCTGAAAGTGTGTGTTTGGCAAAAATTGCAGGCTGTTTCAATCAAATTTTTCAGGCTAATCAACTATAGTTTTTACCCAATTGATCACTAAGAAAATAGTGTTGTTTATAACATTGAATAGCTCATTCTTTTTAAAAATATTAATCAGTAATTTAGAGAAATTAAAATCCTAAATGCCATGAAAACGTATCTCTGTGGATGTAACTGATAATGCCTTCGAAATTAAAAAAGCTTTTAGTTTCCTTATCTGGTATTGCAGTTTCACTGCTGTTCACCAGCAAACCTGATTTTATAACTAAAAAAATTAACTGCAAATCCCTCTGAACTGTGGTGTTGGCTTTGGTACAGGGCATGAAATAATTTTTCCATCTTACCCCGCCGTTCTCCGAAGGTCAGCCTTTCAATTGGGCTGTTACTGTCTTGCTGCAGAGTTTCCAAGCTACGTTAATTTTTGGGCTGCCATTGATGGATGGAGCAGTTGGAATTCTGACACGCAGCAGCCTGACTGGAATGACCTGCAGAGGCAGATGTCGGCCTCTTATTTCATGCCCGTTTGTCAGAAAGAAAAAACAGCTTTTTTTTTTTTTTTCCTGAAGCAGTCCTGCTTTTCTACACGGAGAGAACACTTGTGGGTGGGTGTGCTCTTGATACACGTATATAGAGAGGCCTATAAAAAATCACATAGATTTATCATTGCTGGAAAACCTGGTGAAGTCTCTTGAGAATTCGTCAGTGCCCAGTATCAAGGATGTGCATGTTCCAGTATTTTCTGTGCTGCAAACCAGTGTGCACGAAGCGTCTTGAGAATTTATTATTTCATAAAAAGGTATTATTTTGCCCACAGATAAGCTGAGAAAATGCATTGTTCTTCTGTGGTACCTGGGAATTTACAGTTTCAAAAGAATTTCCTTTGTGATCTGCTTTTGCAGATTCAGGGTACATCAGAAAGATTTTATGTTCCTTGTCCAAAATTTCTCCGTGAGGATGACACAGACCCTTACTGGGTGCACCCGGCTGCTCCTTTCATGTGAGAGCCAAACCCTCATCCAGAAATTAACTCAGGGAGTTTTTTCATTAAAATACAAAAATCAATTTAAAGGACTGATGCAGACAGAAAAAGCTGAACTTTCCCAGTTGGCTTGTTCAGAGTCCTGAGGGAGAAGTAATTTATTTGGTTGATATGGGTAGAAAAAAATGGAAATATTTAAATTAAAGAATGAAAAATCACTATAACTGTCGGGGTTAAATGTGAGCAGATCTCAGTGAAGCCTTCGAGTGCCTGTCCTGCCTTGGGACTCTGTCAGGGACATGGAGGGAAGGAATTCTGGGGTGATTCTGTCTCCTTAGTGGAGTGAATACAAGTTTTGCCATTGATTCTGATAGGATCAGAATTTTACCTTGTGACCTTTTCTTTATTTCATCATTCTCCAATTGACATTGCTTTCCTTTCCTTAGTAAACTTTAAATTCTTAGTTTTAATTTTGGAACTAATTCTTTGTTTCTAAGATTCACAGAGGACATAGAAAACACACAGAAAAAAAAGAAACGTAACTTACATCCGTTGTGGTCTAGCTGGAATCACATAAGAGTCAACTCATAAATCGTAAAGGTATGAAACAGCTGTGCAAATCTGAAGATAATAAAAAAATCATATTGTGTAAGTAATGATGGGTCCAGGTCCATTTTAGTGACAAACCCAAACAAGTTTTAAGGTCATCTTTTGTCATTAATGTATATTTTAATACTCGATAATGGAAAGTTGTGCCTTCATTAAAAAAAAAAAAAGAACTGTAAGTTGTGAAAATAGGAAAAGAGCAAGAGCCTGATCTGTGTGTAATGTAAATAAATAAAAGATGTGTGTTTTTTGCAGCATGTGTCCTTGTCTGCTAAAACAGCATCTGTAGAGATCGTGTGATCCCTGTCACTGAATGCCTAGAATTTCAAGGCTGGATATTTTTAAGGTTTTTTTCCTGTGTAACTGGACTAGCTAAAGTAGAAATGTGGCTTTGGTGCAAAGATTGTTGCATGAGTTTCTCTGTTCACTGTTCTGTGGAAGACAATATTATAAGGGTTGACTCTTTTCCTAGGTGCCAGCTGCCTTCAGTTTCTCGTGTCTTTCAAAGTGAAAGCAGAAAACAGGGAAAATGCTGCTGGAGAACAGGGTTAGTGCAGGTGGAGAGCCTCAAAATACAAAAAAGAGCAAATTTCTAGGAATGTTGCTAACGGCAGTTGGGCTTCCTAGTAAGTGCACAGAATCCCTCTTTGCAAGTTATACATAGATGTTTATTGTAAAATTGGTACTGAAAAATATACAGGGCTTACTTAAAAATAAAAAGTACTGATTTAATTGTTCTGTGCCTGATAAGAGAAACCTCCTGCCCATGGCCGTGGAACCTGGGATTCTTCTAAGCTCTCAGGCTGTGAAGTCTCTGGCCTCGGCTCCCAAGTAAAGGAATGTTTGACTTGGGAATTCCATCACTAACATTTAAAATGCTAAAAGTTGCTAAAATCCCAGCCTTGGAGGTGCTGCAGTGCAATGCCAAGAGCTGAGCACCCACATTTCCTTATTGCTGAAAAATTTTTCTGAGTTGTTGGTATCCCCAATGTTTTGCCACAGGTGGGAACCCCAGTATTGCAAACCTCAGGTGTGTTTAAAAATCATTTTACATGGTATTAAAGAAAATAAGTCTGTACACGAGGGTTTATTGTGGAAGCTGTGCCTGGTGCAGCCCAGGGCTCTGTGGCTTTGTCCTTTGTCACTCTCCGGTGCTGTGGGACAGCGTCGGCTCCAGTTCTCTCCTGCTTTTCCATGTGCATGTAATTATCCCAAGTGATGCTGAATGCTGCAGCCTGTTTACAAGATTTGCCTCAAAATGTTGCCGATTATCAGGACAAGTTGTCATTTCTCTTTCAGAAGTCACTGATGGAGACTAACAAAGCCCCTTTCCCATGTTCTGCCACCCGCTCCCACCGAGCAGCTGGGAACAGGGACCTTTTTATTTCATTGATCTGTTGGGTCGCTCACTTGGGTGTTAAAGGACTAAAAAAGGGTTGATGACATCTCTCTCCTCTCAGTGTTTGGAATGACGGACGGAAATGGGTCAGTTAAAATTCCCTCTTTATGAGGTTATTACTATAACCAGATGTTGAGGTTTTCCAAACATGCTCCATAGTTTCTCTTTGCTCTCCAGTGTGAATGTGGAAGCCAATTACTTTGGACAGTGTTTCTTATGCAAAGCCAGAACTAAATATGACTGTGCTACTTGAAATGCCAGTTAAAATTGCCTTGGTAGAAATAAACCTTGCTGGGTGTGTGGGGGAGTTTGCCTTCTGTTAGGGACAAATGTTCCCATCATTGTCGTCCTGCTCATTCAGAAATCCTACTGCTGCTTTGACTTGCTTTAGGTCGTAAGTGCAGGTTGATGACATGTTTGTGTTGGTGTCTGGGAGGGCGTGGAGCCCTGGGGAGAGCTGGGGGCAGCACGGCTGGGCCAGGGCACCGCGCGCGCTCTCTCTCGTGGGGGTCGTGCCCTGTGTTACCTGCTATGCAATGACTGCAGTGAGCGGGCCCAGCCGGCACCCTCCCACTGCCCTGTCCTTGTTCTCTGCCCTCGGTCGCTCTCCTTCCATCACACGTCGCCCTCAGAGATGTCACTCCCAACAAATGGTACTTCAGGTATTGTTTTCCACACTGATCACCAGCTCGCTCTACTGAAGACCCAGTAGCACCAGGGTGGTTTGGAAAGGGGGCACAGAAGGGTTTGATGGCACCGCCTTCCTTGTAGATGAAAAGGAATCAATTTTTTCTGTGTTCAGGAAGAGAGTGGTATGAGAGCTGTGGGAGCTTTGGTTTGCAACATGGATGTTAAGAGATTTTAACTCACTGGAGTCCTCAAGTGATCAGTGCTCTTGGCATACGTTATGTCAGATGCTCCCACGTATCTGCCTGTTATCTGTTCTCATCCCTTCTGTCCCTGTCTCTCCTCTCTACATGCAAGGCAAGGAAGACATTTTTCCTATATCTGCTTGTGAATTTTTTCAGCAATGGTGACACCGTGATGGTGTAACCAGTGGCTGCCTGTTTTCTGAACATAACATGCTGTATTTCTTTCCACAGTCAGTCTTTATATGAGCCCATTGCTGCTGATAAATAAAGAATAGAATGCAATATCAAGGACCACACAGCAAAGTGGGATGATGATTTCTTTGTTAAATTTTCTTGAGATAAATCTTCCTGATAAACTTCTCATTTGGCTGATGTAGTGGAGCCAGATCAGAGCTACACTGATGAGCTTTTATTGCCACCAGATTCTGTCATCCTCCCTGTCCATTTTATTGGACAGGAACCACAGACTATTCCATGTTCACATGACTCAGGACATGAAACATTCCCAGCCTTTGAAAGATACAAAGATCAAAGCGGGAGGATCCAGAAAATCAACTTAATAACAAAGATGGGCTCTGAAAAATACCGGGCAGTGTTTGGAGACCAGAAACTGACTCCTGGATCTGAGACAAGTAGAATGGGGAGGATTAATTAATTATTCAGGTGTCATCCATTACTAAAAGTATCCTTTCACCAAGACCTGAGAATTGTCTTCCAGTAGAAATTGTACAATTACCTATGGAGTAAATGGTCTAGTGTACATTCATATGTCAAAATGTGCTTCGAGATGTATGTCAGCACTTTTGTGCAGGAGAGGGAAATAAATCAGAGCCATGCCTGAACTATCTCCCTGTGCTGACGCTTCGATGTCCCGTTTCATCTGCTGCAGCTGCTGTGAAGTCCATGGAAAACTGTTAAGGCTTCCTTCTTTTATCAGGGCTTCCTTCTCCTTTTTCCTACTTTTGTTATTTAACTTGGTAAATGAAGCGATCAAGTGCAAAAGTTTCCCTTTAAAATCTGTTATACTTTTTTTCAGAACCAATTTTTGTAACTGTTTAGTTTGCAAATGAACATCCTTCATTCTCTTGTGGGACCAGGGTATTGAAACACTCGATGAGTAACAACTGCTCATAGTTTTAAAACACGGCTTCTCTGGACTGTTTTCATGGGAGAGCTTTCAGCTCTGCTCAGACCAGAGCACCACGAGCGGCTGGGCACCAAGTGACTCTGGTGCCCGCTCGTATCAGACGCCAGGGCGCCTGGGCTGGGGGCAGCCTGCCAGCAGGCGTCAGGGTCAATGCAGCGCTGCCTGCGAGCATCTGCTGGCTCCTGGCAAGGCTGGTGTTCCAAGGGCCGGCTCCTACCTGTGCTGTTTTCACAGTGTTTAGCTTCTGTATTGCTTAAAACTTTGATCTGGAGGTGTTGCACGTGCTGGTGGCTGAATGAGGGCTGTCACCAGTGTGAGCAGCCTCAGAACCCAGGCTCTTGGCTCCGTGGAGAGCCCGGCTGAGCGCTGAGGTCTCTGAGTGTCCCTGCATGTGTAACCTGGCTCTCAGCTTCACTTCTTTCTCAGGGGTGGCAGCTGCTGCTTGACACCATCTGACCTCATTCAGCAGAACTGCACAAAACTGGTGCCCCTTGGGGGCTTGGCTTTGTGAGTTGTTGGGTTGGGGGTTGCTTTTTTCTTCTGGAGCAAATGGCTTTGACTATCCAGCTCCTGTTGCTCAAAGAAATCATATTATTCATTTTTTTCTTACCTCCCTTTGCCTCTCTCTGACAGATTTAAATAACAGCAAGGCTCCTATTTAAAATGATAACATCCAGGAAATTAAAAGTTAAGCCGTTCCCTGTCCGTAACTCGGTGTCTCTGCTTTCCCCCTCTCAGCAGTGGTGTAAATGAAGGACGAAGCTCAGCCTGGACTTCCAATTTCCTGGCTGGTGTCTCTGTGTATCAAAGGCTGCAGTTGTACAATCTTCATCTCTGGGAAGGATTCATACACAAAATATTATGGAAAAATAGTCAGAGGAGAAATTAAATACTCTGCAAAGGTTCATATTAACCTAAATTACCTCAATGTTTTGTTGAGTAAGCAACAAAATTTGGATCCTGAAGTGTTATTAGTAAAATGCTCATCATTTATGCAGGGATTACTTAAAATTAGAGTTTATAATCTCTTCTATCTTGATAGCTTTGCCTTTGAGTAGTTGAGGAGTTGTTTTATGACAGTTGTGTTCCTCAGCCTCCTGGAAGAGCAGGCCTGACTTGTCTGACATGGAGTGCTCACAGGGCCCTGACGGCGCAGGGGGATGATAGAAGAGAGATTCCAGGTGTTGGGAAGGATGTGAGTGCCAGAGATGTGCTTCAGGGAGTTACTGAAAGAGAGACTGTTTAGGAGACCAGAGAAATAGTAGAGAAAATTAGCAGGTGAAAGACACAAAGGGCAGGTCAGATTAAAGACTAATTAATCTGTTGCTGCAAAAATGTAATTAAATATTTTATGAACTCTTACAAAACACTTTAGGTTTTGATTAGATAAAGGTTGTTGGCCAAAGAGCCTTGGTGCGGCGTGTTCACACTTGAGCTGTGCCTCGTTGCCTATCACAGCTTACAAAATCCCTTCTCTGTTGCTGCTTCAGTGGTTCTCCCAGTCTGGGGAAGCAAAACCAACAGCTTTTTCATTGTTTTAAATTCATCATATGACATGCATCTTTTGGTATGAAGTGATAGATGAGCTCTCTTTTTTGTATCAATACATATTTTTTCCTGGTTTTAACTTTACTGAGTATCTTCCAAGTCTGTTCCCTGGTCAGGTTCCTGGCAGGTGCATCTTTCTTTATTGCTGTGAAAAACAGGGTGCCTTTATTCTTATTAAACTCAAAATATCTGAAATGAATTTCAGATTTATACAGGGAAGTCTCACTATTTGCAGAATGAATCATAAATGCCAGTAATGCAATTTTAAAGAGATGTTTTCTCACAGAAGAAAAATCCTTGAATCTGGATGTCTTGCTTCCGTGCTCTCACCAAAGCAGCTGGGAATTTTCTCTATCTTGTTTGTTGTTTTAATACTACAAAGCTAAACAGCAATGGAGAAGAGGAAAAAGATGGTTTTTTATGTCTTTTTAGAAATTTGTGGGTGTTTTGTGTTTGAGAGGTGCTGGAGTTATCCTCTGTGCTTAAAACACATGCCCAGACCAGACCAACACAACAAACAGAGTCAGTGACAGTGAATGGGAGAGAAAGATTGAAACTCATATTGATTTTCACAGCACCGATTCCTGTGTGCGCTGTCTGGGAGTCAGGGAACACGCTCCTGTCTGCAGGTGCTTGGCAAGGACAGCGTGAGCCACTGCTCCTCATGCCAGTGGCATTCTTACTGACCAGAATGGCTCAGCTGAGGGACAATTTGGGACCTTTCTGTGCTCTTTGTCATGTTGAGATAAAGCTGCCATTTGTGGGCTTGGACGGAATCGGGGGCTTTTTGCTTGTTTTATTATCACTTTCTGTGACTATAAATCTGTTCTTTCCAATTATATCCCCAGATTTTACTCCAGGATCTGATCCCTCTTCAGTCATTTTATAGTAAAACTGGGAAACAGTCTAAGCAATTCGCAGCCTAATTCTTTCCTTCCTACGAACACCAAGACGTGTCCCACCTTATCTTTTCCATCACTTTTTTCTGCAGTCATATGGATGCAACTAAACACAATTTGAGCTGTCCCTTCACTGCAGAGACAGCTCTGCAATCTTGGAATATTTTCAGTGGGCTTGGTACAAGTTTGTGTGAGTGGGGATGCCGCAGGCCGTGGTGCTGGCTCCGTGGTTGCTTCATTGCTGGTTGGGAATCGCAGTCCCAGCATTGGAAGGACCCAAAAGAACCCCCCAAAAATGAGCTCGGCATCGTCTGGCTCCGAGTTGTTGTTTTGGGGATGCTCTGGGAAGATACAAGTTGGGTATGTTTGGGAGCTGATATTTTCCCCTCCCCTTTATCATTTCAGGAGAGTGATTTTCATCATAAACCAACATGTCAGCCAAAGCATCTACATTTAAAAAAAATATTATTTCACAATTTTCCACAGGCACATTTGATGTAAACCCTGGAGGTGTATTCCCTGAGTACCTATTACCTCCATTTTAGGGAAATTACATTAAATTATTAGTGACAAATTTACTTGTCTGCCAATGTGTTTTTCTTGAATTTTACTACAACATCAATACTTGGCTGTTTTATATGGGCCCTCATTTACCTGTCTTTGAAGGCAGTCACCCCTCTGGGAGCTTTGCCTGTCACTAACATGCACTAGGAAGAGTCTTTAAGTTTAACATTTGCTGTTTTGAATTAGAGGAAAAAAATATGTTGCACTTTAAAAATATAATCTGTTTCTCCAACCTTTTAGTGTGTGCTGGCTCTTTTTTAGAGAGCAAAGCCCGTTAGGAGGGCAGAGGAGATTCTGGTTTGTCAGTGTAAAGGTGTTCACCGGGAGGAACTTAAACTTCCCTGCTCTGGTATGCCTTGGGTTGGGCAAATTACCAGAGTTTGCTTGTGTTTGTGTCTGTTCAAGAATCCAGTCTGATGCCAAAATAAAAGCAGATGGGGAAAAAAAGTCGGACTGGGATCTAAATTCAACAAAATTCAAAGCTCTTCCAATTGCATAAGAAAATACAACCATGAGGCATATGGAAAATAATTTAGGCTTTTTCGAGCAGTCCCAGTGTTCTGGGAGTGAGGGTCACTTGCTGCCTTTTTAAAATCTTTAAAGTCTTTGTCTTCAAATGCAATTACTGTTAATTCTAAAGAAATACATATTTCTGGATTTATTATGCTGCAGTAATGTTTGTGTAAACCCACAAAAAATATTCTGCTTTTTGAAACAGAAGCTTTTGCAGCCGGGGGTCACAGAATCCTGGAGTGTTTTGGGTGGGAAGGGACCTCACAGCCCATCCAGTGCCACCCCCTGCCATGGGCAGGGACACCTCCCACTGTCCCAGGCTGCTCCCAGCCCCATCAAACCTGGACACTTGCAGGGCCGGGACATTGCTCCTGGGGAGTGCAGGAAGGCAGGGTTCCTTCAGGGAAGTGGCTCTGGGTGCCTGAATCCCCTGGCACAGCTGATGGAGGAGCAGCACTGTTCCACCTTCTGTTGGAATTGGCTCCAGTCGTGAAAAGGAGCAAGATTATCATTCTGGCCAGAGGTTTCTGGGGAACGCTTCGGTGCTTCAACAAATAATATTGGCTATAGAATAGTCCAGTATTTTGTTCCCTAAGATACTGATTGCTAGTATTTGAGTTGTCTCCATTTGACTGGACGTGAGAGGATGTTGCTCCTCCACATCAGTAACTCAGAGTTTTAAAATCTCTAATTAACAGCTGCGTCAGACTGTGCATGAGGATTCCCAGGAACAGAGCTGTGGGAGCACCATCGTCACCATGGTGTTGTTCTGGGAGAGATCCTGGACCTGTAAACAGATACAAAGGGCTCTCCTGAATCCATGGAAGCAGCAGTGCTGTGAGCAGCAAATCATCTGCCCTGGGGCTTCATCTCTTTGTGCATCATTCAGTACCTCGTGACCCAGGTTCTGTGACAGCCCTTCAGGTCCAGACGCTGTAAACAATGAGGGATCGTGGGTCGTAAATTCCACATCCACCTTCCAGCAGTTGGGATTTCTAGTGCTGGACCATCAGTTTCTGGGAGCTGTTCTGTCCTCAAGAAAACTTGAGGAGGTGAAAATGGATTATGAAGGTACTACTACAGGGTAGGTTAAAAAGTTTTAATCAAATTCCTCTCAATTTAGCAAAGCAGCTGATTAAAATCAGCTTTTAAGGGGACTTTAGTTACACCAGAATAACTTGTGCTCTGAAAAGAGAGAGAGAGAGGATCTCTGAGTTCAGGTTTGTGGGAGGAAGATGATGGTAGTGCCAGGATAATTCACTTCCACTACTGAACACAACAGGAGTAAGAAACGAACGAACAGGAATTATACGAATTCTTTATCTTTTTCATTTCTATTTATCAACTGCTAATATATTCAATTTTTCTTTCACATCTTCCCTCACTCTAACTATAATTTTAGAGACTTTGCTTTGCCTCTTTGGCATTGGGACTACTGTAGATCCATGAGAATTCCGTGGGATGAGTGTTACTTTCCCTTGTATTATATCCAAACCTTGAACAAGCAGCAAAATGGAGCATATACTTAAGATGTACCTCATAATTCATTTCAATTTATTCCCTCACCGCATCAAAATGATTATATAAATCAATGCAATTTTAAACTGATTAACCTCAAACCCTCTTAATAAGAAAGTGGGGGCCACGGAGTTCAGGGGATGTGAAACGCCTTTATGTTGGTTTGCTGATTTTTTATCCTAGGACTGAAAATAGAAGATGCCTATTATTGCCATCAAATATAATTTGATGAGGAAATTATATTCCTCAAGGACTTTCCTCCTCCTTTTTCAGATGTCACTGTGCCAAAAGACAATGTCAGTGCAATGTGTTTCGGCCTAAAAAGAGGGTGAGGAAGCAAAGAGGACCTTGCTGCTTCCTCAGGGTTTTTTAATATGCATTGAATTTTAAAAGAGCTTTACACTTTTTTTGAGAGCCTGGTAGAAATTTTGGGAAGGATTGGTTAAAACTGTTTCTGACAAGTTCCTCACTGGTCTGTGAGACTGGGTGGGAAAAGGGCTCCTTTTCCTCTTCTTTTCTGTGCTTCTTTCCACACGTGTGTCCATGTCGGTCAGTGGTGCACACAGTGTGCTGGGCTGAGGGTTGGCCTCGAGCATCTTAAGGGTCTTTCCCATGCATAATTATTCTGTGGCTCTGTGCACAACTTCACTGTCCAAGCAAGCTCTAAGTAGGCAACGACCAGCAAAGCCCCAGTGTCAGAGTTTGCCTTTGCTTCCTACAAAGCCTGCCGAGAGAGAAAGAGAGAAGCGGGAGCCTTTCCACCTTCTGTTTTGGTTTGGCTCCAGCTCCCGGGAGGGGACGGACTGTTCCACTGCCTGTCCAGCCGAGCTCTCGCTACATGGAAATGGGCAAATTAAGGCTTTTGTATGGGAACTTGCAGTAAAATGTGCGTGTCCTTAAGATCAATATTTCATTTATGTGTTCTCTTCATGTTTTGGACAGCCTGTTGTTCAAGGGGGTCAACTTGTTGGTGATCAAGGTGAGCCCAGTGATGAAATGTGGCTGGATGTCCCTGTTTGGGAGAGGGGAGGTGATGCGTGGGGTAATTACATTTTGGGAAAGGGGAGATGATACTTAGGGTGATTACATGCTGAAATGCTACTGCTGCCAATGACTAATTGAATTGGGATCAGCTTACCCGGGGTGGAACAGTGGCTCACGTAAGTGAAACACTTCTCAAAATACAAGTGAGACAATTCTGAATGGAACAGTCACCTTGAGTGACGTCTGTAGATCCTGCTGGGAATTGTTCCTGTTTCCATTCAGAACCTGGCTCACCTTCAGCGGACAGGTCACTTATTAACGCTCCAGCCAGCTGTGCTTGTACAGAAGATGTGACCTCATGCTGTCTGCCAAATACTGTAAAGAAATATATTTAAATGATTGTACAGTAAATGATTTCCTTTTTTTAGCATATAACTGTAAATTCAGATGGAAGTTTATTAAAATATGTTTTTCTTCATGTCCTCTCCATCTTAAATGTATGAGGAAACCTGGGTGGGAGCTGTTTTTCCCAGAGTACTTCCACTAAGCGATTTGCTTGGAGGAATATCTGGAGTATCGCTGAGGAGCCCTGTTAATATGTTAAGGATTATTTTTATCTCAGGTTGGAGAACAAACAGCATAATTAGGTCTGTTTGTTCTATACCTTAGTGCTTGCTTGTTCTAAACTTTATGTCTGTTTCTGTCTTGGGGTTTTTGTTTTGGTGTTTTTGGGTTTTGGATTTTTTTTTTTTTAATTATGGCTTGAAATACAAAATATTTCAGTTTCTTAGTGCCACATTCTGTCCCTTCTGTTGCTGTTTCAGGTATTCTCTCTCTCTCTCTCTCTCTGTAGCAAACACACACGTGTGTTTATCCCTTGCTTTAGCTCAAGATGGAGGGTTATGATTAATCCAGTTGATGCAGAAAATGGCCGGATTCTTGGGCTCTTTGAGCCGTCTCATGCTTGGTGCACACGGGCTCTGAGCATCCCTGAGAGGGACGTGACAGCAGCTCTGACCTTTCTCTCCAAATCATATGGGGGTAGGGGCAGAATTAGCACCGTCCAACCACGTTTCAACTTGTTTTAACTGATAATTTTCATATTTAGAGACGCTAATATGTTCTGGAAATATAAAATGCTCTCTAGCAAATGTGGTCACATGTTCGTTTAAATGAGATTTAAACATTTCATCTCTCTGTGCATAACAAGATGCCTTTAAGATATTTTACTGACTTGGATAATGCTCCTAAAAGGTCAATACAAATATTTAGCTTCTACTTTTACTTGTGCTGTTTCACAGATTGGACCCGTTTTTAATTTAGAGTCATCTCAGTGAATATTTTAAGGACTCTTTAGACGGCTTGTGGGAAGGCAGGAACAATAGGTCCTACGTGCAGGAAGGTGTTGGTTATAAAAGGGCTTAAATTGGCTTTAGTGTAACTGGAAACCAAATAAATGGTGCTGGAAACTCCACGAGGAGCTTGAGCAGGTTTTTCTGTAGTCCCCAATTAGTGCCATTACAAAGTCTAATGTGCCCAGCGTGGCCCGGCAGCAGCTGTGATTGATACAAAGCTCAGCCAATCGCGCCGGGGCCCTGTCAGCTCTCATTAGTCTGGGATCAATTACCAGGATTTGAGACCAATTTGAATGAAAAGTAAAAACACATTGTTACCACAAATTTCATCAAGTGAATATGCAGTATAAGGAAATAGATCAGCTATGACCTCTTTGACATTTTCAAAATGTTTAAAAGCTGAAGTTAATTCTTCGTGATGTCCTTTCATCTTGAGTTGACAACAGAGAGACCTGGAGTGGTGACAGGCCTTGTCAAGTGGCTCTGCCTTATCAAAAACAATACCCTCCAGATCTTTCAAGCCAAATATTCTAATCTAAGATAATTGCAGTTACAATTTCATGAGCTTTTCTGCCTTTCCCTGAACCGTTTTTTGTGTGAAGTAGCAAGCCTTTTCTTTCCCTCCTTTTTCCCTAGTGCTTTTCTCCCTGTGAAAGCTGTGACGGTCACTGAGGGTGGCCGTGGTGGGCATCAAGGGGAGCCCAGAATGCCCAGCCAGGGCCAGGCACTGCCTCAGCTGGGCCTGACCATCCCTCCCCTGTCCATCCACCATCCATCCACCGTCCCTGCACTGTCCCGCCCTGTCCCTGTGCCCTCCCTCAGCTCCTGGGCAGTGCTGTGGGCACAAGCACTTGGATCTTGCCATTGTCTGGGTTCTTCTACCGCAGCCTCCTCTTGTCCTCTGATCACTTGTCTTTCCATGTGGGACAAGGATTCCAGCAAGAATCCCTTGCTTGGCTGTTCGGTCGAGGGCAGGTGAGGTAGCGCCTGGTTCTGCTGCCAGTGCTGTGTTCTGGCGCCGGCCCACTCGCTCCAGTCCCCTCCAGTAAACTGCATTATTTAACAAGTCTAAACCTACAAAGCTCATTTCAACAGCATAAAGGAAAAACAGCTGAGCCAAATTTCATTTCCCTAGCACGGTAGATTTTTCCTAGTAATTTTCTCTGTGTATCTTTGAAATCAAAATAAAAACCAGATCAAAGAGTGAGGCGGTAGCAGAAGAAGTCTGTACTATGAGATGGTGGTTTGGAGCACATCTACTGTTGGACAGATCTGAAGGGAAGGAGACTCAGGGACCTGAGCTGTTAATTACCTGGTTTACTCAGGACGATGTATTTTCCTGGCTGACATTTTCCTTAGATTAATTCTTTTCTCCTTTTGGTGATCACTCCAGTCTCTTCAGGTGTGCATTTACATGCCATGTCAGTAACCCCTTGCATGCATTTTTGCTGTGTCAGTAAACATATCTGAAAAGAAGATTTTCAAGTGTGAATTATTTATACTATATGATAAGCAAGTAGAATGTTGAAATTCAATACTAGTTCGTAAGATTTTTTTTGGCGTGATTTCTCTGTGTCTCCTACCCTAACCCAGCTTGTGTTGGAAAGAGCACTTTCTTCTCTTCTGACACATTACTAAAGGTATTATGCACACCTAAGATGTTGTTCATTATAATCTGTTGAAAATGGAGGTGGCAGAGAGCTGAATTTCATTGTATAACTTGATCTAAGGGAAGACTGTAATGGCAAACAACAGCTTGCCACTACAGCTGAAGGTGTCAGCACCGGTTGCGAAGGCTGATTTTATTAGGATTATGAAAATTATTCCTACTTTTGGACAGTTTTGGTTGCTAGGTCAACTCTGTCATTCCTGTGGACCGTGTCATCTTCCCTGTGTTTCCCTTTGTCACCTCTAAGTTACCTCAGTATTACAGGGGTGTAGTTGTTTGCTTGGAGCATATGGAAATCCAGGTTATATTAGTTTTCTCAAGCCTTTTTGAAGATCAAAATTAAGACTATATTTAGAAATGTGTCAGCACTGTTTACATTTAATAAAATATAAACATGTTACTGGGTTTTTGCATGGTTTTATACCTCCTTTTATCAACGAGTGTGCATAGCTACACTCTGTACATACAATACCCATGCACATAAATACTCACTGTGAAGTGCTGTGTCTGGAAACTCCAGAAAGGGAGTTACCATTTCCAGCTGGGAACTGGTTTGGTTTGGTTTGCCCTTCAAGCTGTAGAAATCCTAAATTATTGAGACTTGCTGTTTAGGCTGTAATATAAATAAGTGTAGTCTAATGTGTTTCTCATTCGATACCAACTGTGTGAGGCATGAGCTTGGACTAGGGAGGAATTTTCTGTGAAATGAAACCTCGGGAACTTTTGCCAGAGCTCAAAACCTCTTCACTCTAAGCACTGGAACACATTGAAACCTTCCCGTGTCCCCCTCCCACCCACCAGTATTCCTTAATATGCCACTGGATGGTGGATGAGCTTCTCCTACAAAAATGAGTCCTGACATAAGTACCTCAAAAATAGAGTTATTTCAGGACTGTTAAGAATTCTAACCCAGGTGCATCAAGCAGGCTGTGGTTTTATTTGGAGAACTGTTTAATAAACCATTTCTGTAACACAGGGCTGCTTAGATCAGTGGCCCAAGAAATTCGGGGCTGCAGAGCTGTGGGAATAGCAATGTAGTATCCACAGATTTATTCTCTTACGAGGGATTCTAGCTAGAAGCTGAGGAGACCAAGGGTTTTTTGGGTTTGTTGTAATGGATGAAGAGGAAGAATATTACCAAGAATTTTATTTTTGGGATATGTCTGCATTTTAAGTGTAGAGGAGAGAAAAACAAACACGTGTATGTAAGGCTTTGTCAATAGCTGGGGTTCATGCACATAGGCAAACACAGAGAATCCTTGAGGTTGGAAAAGACCTTTGAGATCACTGAGTCCAACTGTCAACCCAGAGCCACCAAAATCACCCCTAAACCATATCCCCAGGTGTCATATATATACAAACACACATATATATACATACATATATGCATACACACACACACACATATATACATATATATAGTCCTTAAATAATGGAATTGTTTTGATGAATGAATGATTTCCCACATGAAACTGAATGTTTATTTCTACGCTTAAAATCAGATACTATATCAAACCCACTAGTTTATTGCAGTGCATTTAATTACTAACTGCAGTCAGAATGCTGCCAAGCTCTGCAGGGTTTGCTCACACCAGCTGACAAAGGAGAGCTCTCCTCTCCAGCAGATTCCAGCCCTCATGATTGGTGTGGAAAGGAGCTTAATTTACCTGGAGTAGCACAAGCCCTTTGGAAAGAGGTGCCCCATTCCACAGAAGTGTCATTCTCTGCATACTCTAAATACTGTACATATTTACCAAATTTAAATACATATTTACATATGTCAGAATGACCCAATTGAAGGGAATGACTCCCCTGATACCTTTTAGAGTCTATTAGGTAAATAAGCGGCTGCTCCTGGCACAGCAGGCAGGGATGCAGCTGGGATCAGGGGTGGGGGCTGGCAGCTTCCTGGGGAAAATGCTGCTTTTTCTCCATTCCAGAGCCTGGCTGGCAGCAGAGCTGAGGGAGGCAGCACTGCTGGTGGTGGCAGCCACGCGATGCCTCTCTGAGCTGGGTGGCCAAAGCCACCTCAGTTCTGCCTCTGCCCTCCCTTCACCCCCTCCCCGCTCTAAATCTGCACTTCCTCAGACTGACAAAATGCTGGGATATAATCCTTGACTGTGGAAGAACATGTTTTATTTAACACATTTTGTCTTAATTAATCCTTTATAGATTTCTCGCTCAGTTAGTACAAACAGATGAGATGCAAAGAGAGAAAACAGTTTCTGTTCAGCTCCGTGGAAGCCTTTGGGCTGCATGGTGCGAGCAGTGCCAGGGGATTGCTCCACTGCAGCTGCCTTTCTATCTGTGTTGGTGGAGCGCAGTCCCAGCACACAGGAACCCACATGGCTGAAGGTTCTGGCAAACCTGGAGTTGGGCCATGCCCTGTGGCTGCCCCATTCTTCAGGCTGGGGCGGTGCCAGGCTCATCTGCACGCTGCTGTTGGGGTTCTTGTGGCCTTGAGTTGGACAGAGGTTGGTGGTAGTGACCACACAATCACAAAGTTCCAGGATGGTTTGGGTGGGAAGGGACTTTAAAGCCCATCCAGTCCCACCCCCTGCCATGGGCAGGGGACATCTTCCCTTAGATTGGGTTGTTATAAGGTCCCTTCCAAGCCAAACCATTCTGGGATTCTATTCCTTTAGGAAATCGAATGCTGACCTCCAAGCAGGGTGTGGGTGCTGCCTACACACCCTGTGCCGACGTTGTTCCATGTGGAGTCTGTTGCTTTTGGAGATTAGAATCAGGAATTGCAAATTGTCCTGTGAAGGCTAGTGCCTCCTGACTGTAAATACACGTGGGGTGACACACTGACAGGGGCTGCTCAGCTTATTCCACTCCGGGTCAATTCATCACCCCTTGATTTACAGAGCTGTTCTACTTTTATCTTACTGATTTGCAAATTCTAGTGACCAATTACATTTCAAACATCAGTTATTTTTATTACATAGTTTCTTTTAACGGAGCATATAGAAAAGCCAAGCCCTACTTCTGAGAGCTTATGCACTGGTGTGAGATATATAGTGAGGATCACGGAGAGAAAAATGAGGCAGCCCATGGAGCAGTGACAGTTGCCTGCTCTTGGCATGTGCCCATCTTGCTGCTATTTAAGCTCCTTAATTCTGGTGGGGAAAAAAAAATTAATAAATCAATTCTTTTAGACAGTGAGACAAAAACTAATTTCCAGAGGAATTTCTGATCCTAACCCCACGATGGATGTCAGTGGAGTAAAGACGAAGGGAGGCTGGGTGAAGCGAGAGCTGCTGTGTGAGGTGCACCAGGGCAGGCTCACAGGGCAGGGTGATGCCTGTTGCAGCGCTGGCACGAGGTGACTGAAGGTAACAGTGCCAGGTGACACATGTCCTGACTTGGGGAGGCAGGGCACTGCCAGGGTAACGCCTTCATGGCCAAATGCAAGGGCGGGTAATGGATTTGGGAGCCTGTAAGACCCACGGGCAGAAGATGGAATAACTGGAGAGCCCAG
Organism: Dryoscopus gambensis; assembly: GCA_013389985.1. NCBI lineage: Eukaryota > Metazoa > Chordata > Aves > Passeriformes > Malaconotidae > Dryoscopus > Dryoscopus gambensis. Next base: position 59,080 of record WEIT01014379.1, read on the forward strand.
GGGACAGTTCTGTGGCTGAGGTGGGACATGGGCACAGGGGGATCAGGAGCCAACGAGAGGCATTGTGATGAGAGATTGTTCTGGTGCCATATCAGTCATCCTGTTCTTTGGGAAAGGCAAAATGGGGAGGGTTTCATATTAGGAGCACACTTTGCATTGAAGCATGATGTTAAAAACCTTTCCTCCTGGGAATATCCATTACCAGTCGATGCTTCAGACTTCCTTAATTTCTGTTCCTTACTATGTTGGAATATCAGTAGCAAAAGTGTTAGAACTTCTGTGTGACAGGTGATATTTCTATTAACATCCAGGGCACTTAGTACATTGTTCTGTGATTTATTGTTAAAATCTGTCTTTCTGTTATATTTTAAAACTTAAAAATAGGCTCATCCCATTGTGCTTCCTCAGGGAGCATTCAGGCTGGTTTGCAGAATCACTGAAGGAATGATACCAAGGGGATGAAAGAACTTTGGATGCGTCTTAGAATAAATCCCAAATGTGCATATTTACAAACAGTTATGGATTAGATGCTGAATTAATATCCAAGTTGAAACTGAAACAGTGACACTTTCAAAAAGAGCTGTAACTTCAACATGAAAATTTGCTACTCTGACTGAGTGTTGTGTGCCTGGCTGAATGGAAACCTGTAGGATGTAAATTAGAAAGAAGGATGCATGGAAAGAACATTCATCCCATACTTACCTACCAGCCACTGAGTTTGGAGTTGTGGCAGCTCCTCAGGGACGGCCAGGGACAGGAGTAAAAGCTTTGCCCTGCCTGGGGGGTGTGAGGGACCCCCCAGCCTGGGGAACCCATCAGAGCAATGGCTGGGACCTGGAGGCCTTCCACAGGGCAAGTGTTCTTTCTTAAAGAACAGAAGGGATACTGTTCCCATCCCAGAATTTCCCTGTCTGTAGTAACTGGAGTGTAGAGGGAAGCTGGGCAGAGCGGTTTCGCAGCAGGAGTTCACTTCCACAGAATTTCTGCAACTCCAGCAGTGCCCGTGCGGCCCCAGGGGCTCGTCCGGAGCAGGCGCCTCTGCTGCTTTTCCCTTTTGTGTGCCAGAATTACTCATCTGCTGAAAAGGTCCACCCAGTGCCAATATTACATTTGTGGTTGTGATTTTAAAGCTGGAATTATTTTAGGATCCCCCCCACTTCAGGACTGTACCATCACTTGGAGTCAGAATGGGAAACTGTCCCAAAATTGGCCAAGGCAGCTTCTTTGCTGGAGGGTTGTGAAGTGCAAAACACAAGGAAATCCCAGGAGCCTGGGAAAGCAAAAAGGATTCCATGTATTGTTTTGTGGTGCTGAGTAGTGGTAGTCATGTAGGTTAAAGGGGAGATGCTTCAATCCAGATTTTTACACCTGCCATTTCGTGGGTGAGACATTCCTCTGGAAATAGTGACCTGCTCCTGCAGCCCCAGGTTGTTGTCGGGGCTGTCCCATGTACGTGGTGGTAAGATTGGGAAAAGAATTGTGATGATTCCTTGAAATGTATTTTTTCAGGTACCATTATCTGGACTCTTTCTTCACTATCACTGTTATTGCTGCTGCTGCCTTACAGCCTGGCAGCAGCCTGGGCCAGGGCACCCTCCTAAAACCCGCTCTGGTGTACCCACACTCTGACTGTTGTTGCACTGAAATATCAGCACAGGCTCTACAAAATGGCTTTTAAAAAAATTCCTATGGGCATATAATTAGTTTTCAAGTTTTCTCAGAGTACAAGCAATGTAAAAATTGGGAATTCTTAAATGGTTGCTCTTACACTTTTTGAAAACTTTGTTGCAGAAGGAAGAGAATGTATTAGTTGCGTCATTGTTAATCTACAGTCTATCCAGAGCACCACGGAATCACAGACTGGGTTGGGTTGGAAGGGACCTTAAAGCTCATCACTTCCACTGTCCCAGGTTGCTCCAAGCCCCATCCGACCTGGCTTTGGACACTTCCAGGGATGAGCCACAGCTCCTCTGGACAACCTGTGCCGGGTACAGGAGGTCAGAGAAGGCCCTCAGCTGCACACAGACCCCATGAACAGAGACGACACGTGTGTGGGATTCCAGACCCTGCACTAACCGCCTCTGACTGCTTTACTGACTGCATTTTAAAAGCAGCAGCGGGGTCTTAGTATTGGAAGGGAACATACACAAAATATGTCCTTCCAAGGCAAAGTTTAAAGCTGCATAAATGAACTGCACAGAATCATGTGGAGACATGAGGCAGCCGTGTCTGCAGCACACACAGGCACCCTCCGTGCTGGGAAAATACCCTCCCTGCAGAGAATATCCCGCATGCTGGGCATACATTTTAAGGATATTTAAAGGAAAAAGCTGAATTCCAGTCTCGTTTCTAGGAATACAGGCGGGGCAGAAGGTCTCAGTGCTTTGGACTCTTCAGTAATTTTTTGCTGCCTATGTTCTTATAATGTAATTTATTGTGAATGTTATAAGGGAGGACTGGAATCAAAGCAACTCAACTGTCTGGAGACATGCATGTTAAAAATCCCAAAATGGGAAGGATGTTGCCTGGGTCACTGCCCATTTCACAGCCCCTGAGCAGGATGTGAGAATGCTGCTTACGGCAGAGGCTTCACTTGCTTTTTTCCCTCTCCTTTGTAATAATTCTTTATCCAAATACTCATAGTGAATGAAACCTGCTGCAGCGACAGTCACATTATCTATTCTTGCCCACTCTCCAGGTCCTTTGGTTGTCCTAATGTCTACTGTGGTGAGGGGTAAATATTTGACCACTCTGCTCGCCATTGCCTCAGCGGCTCTGAGTGACCCTGCATTAATTAGTTGGGAATTTTGGGGCTTTGAATCTGATTGAATCAAAATATTGTTTTTACAAGTTGATGAAGGCTTGATTGATGTGGGTTCTGCTGATTCTTGAAAGGATTAAATTGTATGTACAGATTACAGAGTCCTGCCTGTCACTGCTTAAATGGGAATTGTTTTTTAACAACGCCAAGAGGAAACAGTGTTTTCCTTTAAATCAGAGAAAGAAAGAAGTCCCATGGTTTCCCAAGGTCTTGCTCTCCCTGTCTTTGTGGGCGGTGTATTTCATTCAGTCTAAAAATAATCTTTTCAGGCTTGGTCTGTGCTTCCCTTCTCCTCCAGCTCTGCTGTCCTGCACGCTGGTCGTAGGAAAGGGGATATCTGAGTGCCAGGCTCAGGGGTGACCCAGATCACAGTTTGCAGGAGCATCTGCTGCTAGCCCCTGGATTCTCCTGGACAATAGCAGGAACATCCATCCAGTCTCTTAGGCCTTCCTTTTTTAAAAGAGGAAGGGACCTCAGGGGACTCAATAAATGCGCTGAGGAGAAAAAAGGGAGATGGAGTGACAATCACATACCAATAGTTGGCAGAGTAAAGCCCTTCAACTGTTTGAGAAGGGTGAGATGCAGAGTAGCTATTCCTTAAAGGACTCTGGGCAATATGTCCCTTCCTGCACATAGGGGATCTGTGGGGGTTTGTCTGAGGGCTTTAGAAAGCCATAATCTCATTTTACTGTAAACCTATTACGCTGAAAAATGGCTCATTCCTAGAGACTCTGCAATGTGATGGATCAGCCCCAATAAACACAGAACCAGGAAAACCAAAGTGATTTGGTGTGGGCCCTGCTTGGAATTGCTGCTTAAAATGCAGGTGATCATTTCCTGAATTCCTGCGTTTTGGATTTGCTGCTGCCAGGGAGGCTGTGGGAGCAGAGGGGAGTGGGGCTCCTGCCCCATGCCCACAGGCACCACAGGGACAGGGGGCACACAGGCCTGACAGTTCTGCCTAAATGTCACTGTGTAACCTCAGTGTAAAAATGGCAGGAAACCCTCCTGCGTGCCCATGACTTAGTGAACAAACAATAAATCTCTCTGGTTCTGCTTGCTGGAAGAACAACGTTTGTGGAACTAAACCTCTTACAGAAATCATGGAAGCTGTGAGTAAAAATTAAAGTCTAGATGAAGTGAGGACTGATACAGTGAAGTCAAACAAGAGGTTGTTTTCTAGGTGGCAGAGGAGGGGAAAGGTAAAGCAGGAATGAGAAGGAGAAGGAAAAAATTTTATTTACTTTTCAAGGAAATTAAAAGCTCTGTTTTGAATATCAGGTCAAGCATTCTTTTGTTCTCTGGGCAGCAAACTGTCCCACTGTTCCTTAGTGTGTCTTATTTATTGAGAATATGCTTTAAATCCTTTTAAATTTATTTTCACATGCTGCTACAAAATATAGATGACCATCACGTGAACAGATTTGGGGTTTTTTCATTTTATTTTAGAGCTCTGCCTAAAATAAAAGTGCTGCTTAATATATTTCTGCTGATGTCCAGGAGTAGTGAGCCTTATGGATAGAACTGTACCTTCCTGCTACTTGTAAAATCCAAACCCGTACACTACTCTTGGTCTGGTTATATACTGGGCATTCTTCCTTGTTGAGGATCTTCATCTGATTGTCTTTGGGTCAAATTTGGGTGTTTTCCTGGAGGTGTGTGGGTGTGTGTGTGTGTGTGTGTGTGTGTGTGTGCAGGAGCCTCTGACACCAGTGTTTTGTGAACATCCTCCTGGAAACGACCCGGCAGCTCCTCCGTGGGCGTTACTGTGGGGTGGCTTTGGGGAAGTGGATTTGGCTTCCCAAGTGCAGGAAGGACAGGTTTCCTTCTCTGTCCATGGCATCTGTAGCAGATAAATGCCAGCCTGGATTTTAGGATTGCTTAAGGAAACACTTAGTGATGTGAAATAAAACAACCTGGGGAATGTCTTCACCGGGAGAAACTTCCATGGGACTAAATATCTGATAATGATGGTAAAAGAGTTCTTGAGGTTCGTAACTTCTCCATTAAATTCACAAATACTCATCAGCTGGCTTCCAACACCCCAAAGGAACCATTAATTAATATAGCTGCATTTAACAGAAAGCTCTTTTAAAGGAGAAACTGAGGAATGGATCCAGCCTCGAGACAATGCTCGCACTAAAGCCTGGTGCCCACATCGGAGTGGGACCAGCCGGGCGCTGTCACACCAGGACATGGAGCAGGGGCCGCTCCCGCCCGGAGCCCGGGCCCCCAGCAGCTCCGCTCAGGCTCTTCGTGCTCAGAGCACTAAATCATATCGAGGGTTATTTTGTGAACCAACCACCACTGCTCTGGAAAGCACCGGTGTGCTTTGGGGTTGGGTTTTCTCCCTCTCCTTTAATCCTGTCAGGAGCCTGTGTATTTCTCTGGTGTCATCCCGCTCGCCAGCCAGTCACAACATCCTGAGTGGGAACAGCACACAGAAACCTGCTTCCATTTTAGCTTTCAGATGTGTTTCTTGCCAGGCAGAGCTGTGCAGAGGCTCTGCAGGCGGCTGCAGTGCTCTGCTTTTAACCTACGTGGTAAATTCACAGAAGCCCCTCGGAGCCAGCAGTGCCAGTGCCACTGTCCCTGTCCAGAGCCCAGACCCCCCAGCTGCCGCCTCTGAACATCCCTTTCCCTCAGCATTATATCATCTTTGGGAAATAGTTTTGTTTTGTACTTATATTTGTACAAGACAGATACTGGTGGTGTTTTCTGATTTAAGGTATTGCCATTGATCATTTTCGTTAAGCAAATTGCCATGAAAAATGAACACTGAGTGACTTTCATCCAGTTTTTATAACCTTGTCTTTATTCAGTGTATTTTCCTAATACATGTATGTGCTCAGATCTGTGTAACAAACAGTTGTGAAAGATAGCAAGGGACTTTAATAACAAATAAAAGAGCACTTCCCATTCAGCTTTGAATTGCCCACAGCTAAATTCAAGGGAACGTATCTGCAGCCGGAGCGAGCAGGCAGGGATGGGTTTAATCATTTAACCTCGGCATTACGAGCCAGGACATTTGAAAATCCAGAGCGTGGGCTTTGCTTATTACTTATATGAATCACGTCTCTTTACTGCAAAAACCACCCCCGAAAGTGGCGTTCCCCTGCTAATGGTGGGGTCGATTTCCCTGTTTGTCAGGCTCACCCTCGGGAAAGAAAAGGAGAAGAACAGTGAAATTGTTTAAAATAGGGACATTTAATTTATGTCAACAATTTGTTAATTATTGCTTTAAAAGAGAAGCTTCAGTGTGTCAGTAAATAGCACTACAAAAGGCTTTTTAAGAGATCCCAAATTAAGCTGCTAACATTTCCCATTCTCAGATATCCTGATTAGATTAAATTATTTCTCCTGATTTTGCTCCCGAGCGAGCTGTGTCTGGTCAGATCAGAGCAGCTCAACGAAATTACAGACAAACAGCGGCTGAGGGCAACGGTTGCACTTGGATTCAAACAGGGAAGTGTCAAGGTTCTTGTTTTATGCAATATTTACTGAATTAAAATATCTTAGAAATGTAAAGGCTTCAATATTTTCTGCCTTTCCTGTGGCAAAACACTGTGTTTAGAATATTCTTCATTTTTGCTATTTGGAATAAAAATGAAGTAACAAATGTCCAGGTTGAATAGCTGCTTGTAAGCTATTCATGAAAATAGTTCCTAAAGTTTAAAATTGAACCAAGTCTAATTAATAGCAATATCTGCCAGACCCTTTTATCATAAAGAACAGAAAAGTAAATCATTTTAACCGAGTGAAACAGAGTCCAGAATAAAGGTTTAGTCAGGGCTGCTGTTTTAAAATGGAAGTGTAGTTGATTTTATTTGTCCTGTTGTAAATACTTCAAATCCAGGATTTTAACACCATTACAGAGAATTCACATCATGGTTTCAATCCTAAAACCCCTCATGCTCTGCAGCAGGAGGCTCTGACTTTCGTTCCGAACTCAGGGCTATTATCAAAATTAGAAATGTCATTTTCTCCATTATTTTAATGGAAAGTTACCTTTGGAAGAATAAGTCCATTTTGACATGATATAAATGTTTTAAAATAAAAAAGCATTGAGGGAATCACAGAAACATTTTAATCTTAATTATTCATAAATAGCTACCTCAAGTCCATTTGAACAAAATGTCAGTTGACCAAGAAACATGCTTATTTTGCATGAGAAAAAAGGGTATTTGGGCTGTAAGAGGAGGATTTATCAATGTAGATTTAACTTAAAATGAAACCTGCAAATCAGAACCAACCATCTATCATGAAAGTGCATTAACCTTACAGCATTTGCTGCTGAAAATTCAGCAATATTATGAAACTTTTAACTCTAACTAAAAAGGAAATGGCAAACGACTTTTTATTTATCAAGAATTTAGCAGGAATTTTTTGATAAATTGATCTGAAATATTTGGGGGAGCTTGATCTGAAGGAAAAAAAAACATTTTAAATGTTATAATGGTAAAGTTTTGAAATATAACTAACACTTTTAAATATTTGAGCAGCTCTGTGTTATTTTCCCCTGCCCTGCCCTTGAGAACTGAAGTCCCCAATGGATGTTTTGATATACTGGGCACTTTGCACTTAAACATTTCCTTTCTATAAAGACATCTAGAAAAAGGCATGCCATTGGATTGCTAAATGCATTTTGCAGCAATTGATTGTTTTGTTCTTTTTAACTATGCAGATTAAAGTAATAAAAAAGGACTTTTTGGAGTTAGGGGAAGAATTAATTGTTCCTTTCAACCCCTCTAGAACCCATAATTCCTGTGTTCATGCTGCCCTGCATGGCTGCTGCTGTGTTTGTACATCCAGGTTTCATTGGCAGACCTAATTTCAGGATACATAATGCATGATTTTGAAACCAATTTGTTATTGTAATAAAATATTTTTCGGAATGCATGGTGGTACTGGAGAGGAGAATGTTAAATTATACATGTATTGTGGCCGAGCGCATTCATTTCGCTCGGCGTGCAGGTGAATCTCCCCGTGACCTTGGCACTGGCGGGGTAGCACAGAATAACAATCGAATCCAGGATCGGAAATCCGACCATTTCCAAATATTAACAACTTCTTTCAAAGGAAATGCTGATTTCAGCAGTTATGGTAATGGAGCATCAGTATATCTTTCAGAGAACTTAAAAAAAAAAAAAGGCATGATCTTAATAGGATTAAAAGCCAGGCTTTTTATTTCCAAAATGCTAATTTGTTTTCTGCATTCTGTTTTCATAGCAGGTCTTGTTAGGCAGCGCGCTGGGATCTAGAGGACACTGAGAGCTGCCAGAAATGCGTGGGTAATGATAGGAAAGCTACATAAAAGGTTTCTTTCTGATAGCAATTCTCTATTCCTTGCAAGCCCGTTTCCCCTCTCTGCGAGTTGGTTGGAGAAGCCAAACACAGCGAGGCTGGGGAGAGCGAGGGGAGAGTGTTTTGCTCTCTGTGGCTGTTTTGTGTATTCCGCATTTATTCCTTCCCCATTAAGGAACAAATGTTGGTCATTAGAGGTGCATTAATTGAAATAGCCCGTGACCCACGTTGGGGAGATGAACGGACTGCGGCGCGAAGTTGGGCTGTGAAAGCCCGGGCAGCCCGAGGCACCTGACATCCTGTAATCTGCTTATCTGGCCGCCTTTCACAAGGCTCTCCCATCGCCATTCATGCCGAACAGTGGGGTGTAGAGAGGAGGCCAGAACACAGATAATAATTTACCATGTAATTTGTTTTGAGATTCCTTTGATAGATTTCAAACCCGAAGCATCCTGCGAGAGCACGGGCCCTTTGGAGCCCTGAAGCCAGGGCAGCTCCGCGCTGGGACGCGGCCCCAGCGAGGGGACACCAGCGAGGGGACACCAGCGAGGGGACACCGAGCGCCGCCCGGGGGACCCCGGGCTTTGTGAGCGCTGGCAGCCGCCGCTGCTGCTCCTTCCGCCTGTCGCGGCTCCCGGAGCCGGGGCTGTAAATCCGGGGAGAGCAGCGCGGGTTGATGAAAACCATTTGCAGCAATCAAGAGGGGCAGGTAATTTTGGAGGCAGATTTGTTTTGTAAATGAGGTGTTCCATTTGGGCAGCAGCACACCTGGCGAGCAGGGCTGTGCTCGGGACAGCTTGCTTTAATTCCCTGCCACTTAGGGGATATTTCTTCAGCCCACAAACTGCCGTTTTAATGCCTTCGTGGAGGCATAAAACATAACAAAAATTCAGGGATTTTATATTCCCAACTTCAAAACTTTCATCCAAAAGGGAAAAGGATCAAAAGGAAAAGGTGGTGCGTTTCATGTTCTCTTGTGGTTTTAATACTTGTTAACTGACCTATAAACTGAGTTTTCCAAGTACGGAAACGTGAGGGAATTTTATTACAGAAAAATCTACTGCGAATCATCTCCAGCTGCTTGTAGAGATAGGAGAGACTTTTCCACTCCTGCTTTCCAGGGTGATGTTTGCCGTCTCCTCACCTTTCCTTTGTTTCCATACAACATTGTGCATCCATGGCCATATTGCTCTTTTTGTTTACTGTGTCTCTGAATATTTTTTCTCATGTAGAGGAGCTGCTTTGGGCTTTCTTTTTCAGCTAAAGGAAGGAGAATCACATCAAATCATGTTATTTTTGCCTGATTATTTCTTCAGTGCAAGCCAGTTAGTATCATCTTGATGCTTACAAATACCTTGCATGTCCTTGCATCCAAAGGACTTTTTGAATCCTGGATGTTAAGATTTCACAGGTGATCTTAGAGCCTGTTGCTGTGTTAATTATAGGATTGTATCTGGAAGTGGAGGTAGAGGTGCTAGGAAACTTCTAAACCCTTAGTTCTGTGAAAAAAAATCCTAATTATTATTAGGATGATCAAAATGATGAATGCATTGAGCGAGGCAGTGCCTAGAGAAATGTGTCTGGGACCCTTTAGGCTGAATTTTTCTGATCAGCGTGTTGTGTGCTCTGTATGTGCCCAGCACAGAAACCCTGGCAGGGGCCTCGACTACCACTGTAATGCAAAATATAATAAATCATAATAATGGACAAACCATGTTGCTGTTGGAATGCACGGCCTTCTGCTGAGCACTTAAAATGGTTGTCGGGGAACGCCAGCTCCGTCAGTTCCGTAATGGCAGTCACAGCAGTTGGGGAAAAAAAGCTGTAATGCTGAGAGAGCTGAAGCATTCGAGTGCCCCTGTTTTGTTTTGAATAGAGAAGCACGAGGGAGAGGAAATTACCTGGGCTGTACCCCCAGGTCCCTGTGGAACTGCAGGAGGCACGAGGAGAGATGTGCGGGAGGAGCGGCTCCGTGGCACACAGGGCTGGCTGACCCGAGGACTGTCAGCATCCTGAACGCTCTGGAATCAGCAAGAAAAGAGCAAATGCGGAGCTGAGGTTCCTTGTGCAGAGAGAGGAGGGCTCTCCAGGGCAGGCAGGACCCGCTGTGGGCAGTGGGGACAGGAGGCCACGTCAGGGCCTTGGCTCCCATCAGACCCATTCCCAGGGGTTTCTGCAGCACATTCCAGTTCTCACTGTGCCATTGCAGTGATCCCACAGCAGCAAGGATTGCTAAAACACCAAACATTCTGTTACTTTTTATATCACGTGCCATTTTTCAGAAGCAGCAAATTCCTAATTTTGCAAGCAGGGATTTTTATTCTATTTATCTTCTGGCTCAGGCAACCTGGAGATTCATTTGGGTTATTAGACAAGAGTTGGGCAGCATTTGGGGTAATTACCTGAATTAGGAATTGTTCTTTTCTCATCAGTTCCATGTGTAGCAAAGTGTTCCAGGCCCGTAAGTCATGTCAATGGCTTCAGTCCTCCACGTTTATGTTGTATCAGGAGAGCCACGGTGTTTGCAGGAAGGATTTTCTGCTTATCTGTCTGTGCTGGTGTGGGAGCTTTGCTACGGGGCGGATTCTCAAGTATCACTTAACATCAATCCATTTCCTTAAGATGGTTGATAACATGGTTTGTATTTCACAACTAATAAATAGGCCACATCTCCTAGCAAGGTTTTGAAAAAAGCGAACCAACGGTTTGCCACCCAAGTTCTTGTTACACCTGCATTTTTCCCCTCAGAGTCCTGATTTTGGGGTTCTGCAGTATGTAGGGTATGGGCAGAAGAGTGTCTTCTCATTCTGCTGGGACTCCCTGGTGAGTGTGTGCACTCCTGCCCGTCCGGGTGTTTCCGTGCGTGCTGTGCGAGGTACCAGCACACGGGAGCCAGGTTTGAAGTCCAGGCAGGTTGGGCCCAGAGGGACTGGGGCACCGTGGGAAGTGCTTTCAGAAGCAAACTGCTCAGACTGAGGAATTCTTGAATTCCAATAATTTCTGACTGATTCCCAGAACCACGCAGAAGGATCTGCACGAAGTCTCTGCTACTGATTTGACTAATGCTTAGTTTTGCTGGTCCCTGTTTTGTGGAGGTGCTCATAGGTGGTTTCCCTTAGATGTTCAAAAATAACTGTAAGGTTGGACAGAAATTTGACTTTTCAGGTTTAATATTCTTCAGTTCTTCCTCAGTTACGTTGAACTTCAGTCTTATGTGGGGCACAGAGTATTCTCTTCTCATTTTTCAAAAGAGAAGTATAAATACATTTCATGGTACAGAAGAGGCACTGAGAACTGTAGCTGTCTTTCAGTAAGGCAGAGCAGAGAAAAAGGCCAACTCCAACATAACCAGGAAAAAGCGGAAGAAAAAATGTTGAAATGTAGAAGCTTTCATAGTCAAATCCATTGCTGAAGTGTCTAAGTGAAAACATGGAGATGAGTAAATTTTAATTCAGCTGTGGTGGGTTCGATCCTCATCGCTCGTGGGTTCACTGCATGGAAGTTTTATTTTATTTTATTTTATCTTTCTTGTTTAGAGAAAACAGAAATGCTGTAAGAGCACCCCAGGGTCACAGTGGCTGCTTACTGTGGGCTGTGAAAGCTCTGCTGGTATCTCACCGCCCTTCCCAGAGGAAAGACAAGGAAAAAGGTTTCTGACAGACAAAACCAAATGGGTTTTTCCTTGAGATGAAAAGTAAAATGTAACAAGCACATTTAATTTCTCCCCTTCTAGGCGGCGTTTAATAAAACGGCACCCTGCAATGGGAACAGATAATGTTTGTCTTATAAAACCCAACAGCCAGTTCCCTTTTTAAACACAGATCTGCTGGCTGGGCTTTGTTGTGGGCCGGGGACTGACAAGTTTGCAGATGCTACAGCTTGTTACCTAATCAGAGCCAGATGCTGCTCCCCGGCGACTTTCTCACTGTCACCAGGCCCTCACCGCAGCGAGGGGACGGCCACGATTCACCATGGGCCTTTCTGTGCCTGGAAGTCTCGCTGTATTTTTTGTTATCTTGAGTCTCTGTTTTTAATTTAAGGGAGTTTGCAGTGGCCTAGATAGAGGCGGGTGAATGGGAGAGGTAATGCAAGCGAGGCTGATGTCCAGTGGACAGCTGTTTAAATTCAGCAGTCAGGCACACAGAGCAGCCTCTGTGCCTTTAGTTTGTTGTTGGGAAATGGCCTGCAGCAAAATGAGAGTATTTGATTTGAGAATTCATTAGATAATTCTGTACGTTATACTTCAAATAATACATAGGCCTGCGAGAATGTTTTAAGTAAAATTAAACATTTCAGTGTGGCTGTGGCGGGTGTCAGGCAGTTCCAGCATGCGGGCACGGGGAGGTTCCTGCCCCCTCTGAACTGCAAATCGAGTTCAATATTCTGTCTGCCTTCTTAAAAAGGTGGCAAAGGACTTTGGATTCTAAGAAGCCAGGGCTGTTTGTCTGAGATCATTATTTGGTTCAGCACCTTTTGCAGCCCTTTCCTTTCTCCCACCGACCGGAATGCTCAGTGCTTCGCGCCGCTATCAGCGCTGCCTGAGCGCTGCGGGTTTAATTGACTTGTTACCATCTCTGGAAATGGGAACTTTGCAGCTCATGTGCATTGTGGTGTGTGTTTCTTAGGTTAAACACTGTGTGACAAGAAAAGGAGCTTCCCTCCCCATGCCGAATGATGCCCGGAGTGTCAGGCACTGCACAGTGACAGAGGTGTTTGTTCTCGGAGCCGCTTTTGCGTGTGGAATTATCCTCGTGCTAAACCACTGCGATATGAAACGTTCAGGACTTGCTCCTGTTTACAGGGGGATCTGTTTTCTTTCTTTCTCTCTAGAAGAAACCTGTTATGCAGTGGGTAATAAAACTAAAAATAAAGATCAGAGCCAATGGAAATGCTGTAATGTTTCTCGGCAGAAGCATTAGAAGCTGCCCATAAACCATGAGGCATTCAGAAATTTGCACCCTATCATTGTGCCCTCCAGCCCCTCTGGAATCTCTTTTCTCCAACGGATTTGTTGTATTCCCAACACCTCTGCACTGTAGGTTGTGCTTCTGCGCCCCAAGCTCCTGACACCCCGCGGGGGTTCGTCCTGGGTCCGTCACACTGCCACTGCTCCAGGGTGAGTTTGAGCATCAGCTCCTGCCTTCGCCTCGAGCCAGGAGAGGGGCTGGAATATGCAACGGTTAATGAGCAGCTTGGGAGAAGCCTTGGTTGGATCTGTGCAGCTGAAAGTAGTGGTAACTGATTTATCTTACAGTGAGGTCCTATTTAGGACTTTTAAGCTGTGCTTTCCCAGACCATGCACCATCTTGTGTTGTGCTCTTTGGGGTTCTGTTGGTTTGTTTGATGTTTTTGGGTTTGGGGTTTTTTTTTACCCCAACATTTTGTGCTACTATCTTTCTTAGAAAGCTGTTTCTTTTCCAGGCTTTATCCCCCCTTTGACATCTTAAATAGCTGATATTTTTCTGTGTACATCTGGCTACTGGATTCAGAGAAGTCCCTAAGCCAGAATCCATCGTGAATCAGCGTGTGCCTTTCCCCCACTTGCTTACTTCACAGCCGCTGCTCTTCGCAGAGAGGCTCCACTCTTAAACAAACCCCATCTCTGGAGAGAGCTGGCAGGAGGAGTGAGGAGGGTTTGCAAACTCATCCTCCCCAAACAAATCCCCCTGAAGAGTTAAATTAAGTCACCTCCCAAGTGCTGCCCTTCCCTCCGGCACCCTGAGCCCCCGGGTTTTCTCGGGAGAAAATAAACCATCTTCTCTTCTTTTGGTGCCTGTCCAGTGTGGAAAGAGAAAGATGAGGTCAAAGTGGCAGGCTGTACAGCTTGCTTTTGAGCCAAACAGATGGTGAAGGTTAAGTGACAGCTCTGTGACTGCCTCTTTTGAAGTAATTGGAGATAATTTGTATTTTGAATCAGAACTTGACCACTGTCAGAAGGGAAGAAGGTTAATATGTAAACGATTTTACATTAGCCCCTGTTTCTTGGGATTTTTGCTCCCTCCCACCCCCCCTTGGATTCTTGTTTCTATAATCCTTGCTCCAGGCTATTGGTAAGATTGTCTTTGAGCTCGGTGTGACTCGGCCTAGGCTGCAGTTGTTATGAAAGCCAACAACAGCTTATTAAGGCCAGGGATAATCTCTGCTACTGATGCATTGTTGCTTTCCTGCCGTCCAGTGACGGCTTGGAAACAAGACTGGAAATGCAGTTCCAAGTGGGGAGGGTGGCAGAGAAATACCCAATATATGTCTTGTTTTTGATGCTGGACCCATTTTGCAGATTATTCTGTGTGGATAAGAAACTCCCCTGAACTTCTCCCCTGATCAACAATGGAAATTTGATTTGGGCTTCCTCCTCTCCCCTGGGATTTCTTTTTGGCTTTGAGCAGACTCCTGTTTATTTACTTAGAGTACAGAACATACTGTATGTGTTGTGTTTGCTGATGCTTTCCTGGTGGGAAGTGGAATATTTCTAGAGTCTGATTTCAGAGTGGTAGAGAGGAGCTGCCAAGTTGCTTCTCAGTGATTCTTGTTGCTACAACAGTTCCACCCTGGTCCTACAGGTTGTTCTCAAGTACCACATGCAAGAGCAAGTGGTGATGCGCTGGGGTTTTTTAATGTGGGAACTGAAAGGACCTTATAGGGAAAAGAACCTGTAAAGTCACCTTCATCCAGTGTCCCTGTGTAAGGAAAACGGGCAGCGGTTTCACACGTATTTAAATCCTGCAGTTTGGAGTTCTGGATGAATTTAATGTAATGTAGCAGTTGTTAGGCAGAGACACCTGAATATGCTGATTGGGAGGTAACTCAGACCTTTCTGTGGAGTATAGTCATAGAATATTCTGGGTTGGAAGAGGTGCCCAAGGATCGTCACAGTCCAGCTCCTCACTGGTAGATTAGTAGCTGGATTATTTTGTCCTGGCCCAATTCTTGCATACAGAACTCAAGAGATGCTGGTGGAGAGGCCACCAGTGTAGAAAGTCTGAGCTATTTCTGTGCATTTAAGTGCTTTTTTCCTCAGAAGCAGAGAAGGCAATATTGTATTTTATTCACATACATCAGGTTGATTATGAAACACATTTTTTCACTAACTTGAAGAAGAAAAAGGAGGTATTGGCTTGTTATTTCTGCCTTTTTCTTAACCAGGCAAAGTAAAGAAATGGTTGCAAAACCTTTAGAAGCATTCAAGTACCTCGGTGACTTTCATCAGATGTTCTCTCTACAAGAAAAAGGAAAAAAAATCGTTCTATCTTTTTATTTTTACTTTGCTTTAATCTTATTTGATGATGTCTCAACAGGCTGGGACATGCTTTCTTGGATGGCAATTTCACTGCACCATATGTGTCTCTCACTAGATAGCAGAGTGAAATGAGTCTTGGCAGGAAGAGAACTAAACACATCGACAAAGAAAAGAAAAAAATTATTTACTTAACTCCCTGTTGCCTGCATACATTTCTCCCTGGGACTGCATCTGGTACAACAATGCGAAGTTGGCTTCTTAGAAATGCGTGTCTGAGGCACAGTCCCACATTGATCCTTTTTTCTTGCCATCCACTCTGGTTGTTTGGGTTTTTCCTAGTAATCCTGATTTAAATGTTACAATTGGACTGTAGTGATGTATTGTGTTTCAGTACCTAGCGTTGACCAAGCTAAGAAAAAAGGAAATCTGGTTTTACCTGTGATGAATTTATGTTGCTTGTGGTCTAAGGGGGAGAGCTGGTCCTTACTTGGCTCCAAAATGGATTCAGTCATTCTCAGGAAGAAATAAAAGAAATTACCAATATTAAATTCCTGCCCAAGTCGGGCATTCTTCTGGTGAGCTCCAGGCCTGGTGTTTGAACTGTGGGAAGCAGAAGCAGGATCAGGCCAGGCTCAGCCCCACGGGCTCCCAGCAATGGCGGGAGATTGAGGATATTTATCGTGGTTGAGAAAAGATTCCAGTTTGGGCTGGCAAGTTTGGAAAATTTACACTGGATATATTTCAAAGTAAGGACAGGGAGTCTCTCTGCGTTGAAATAGTGGAAGGTGTGTTTGAATGTTGTGATCAACCAACCAGGCAAAATATTTTGTATTTGAACACACCTGTGGCATAAATGACACGGTGGTGCCAGGGCCGCACTCCCAGTCTGTGCCCCAGTGCCAGGGGCTAGGTCTCAGCCACAGTCCCCACTCACCGCAAAAAAGGTCAGCAAGCCCTTTTTATTCCAAGGGAACCTGCACAGTCCATTTCTGACTCCATGATCCTTCCCCACTTTATTGGGTGGTGTTTACATTGGCTCTTGGCGACGACTTCTGAATCCTTGGTAAAATCTGTATTTGTACACTTGGATATTTGGGAGGAAAATCAACAGGTTCTGCAGTGACCTTGCTGGTTAGCATGGAAGTGTCTGGCAAAAATGAGAACTGAGGAACACGCAGGCGATTTGCAAAAGATAAAATGGAAAAGGAACAAGCCTGGTTACAGTGTTTAGGGAAATTCGCAATTAAAAACAATGGAGTGGTCACATATGATTTTAGACACCACATGAAAAGGTAGGAAAGGGGGAAAAAAGAATCTTTTGAAGCATGAACCGTGTAGAGATTCCCACAGAACCCCGGTGGGATTCAGGCCAAGTGCAGCACACAGGTAACGTGTGCGGGGCGGGCGCACCGAGCAGACCTGTCTGGAGAGTGTTTCACAGGGCTGAGCAGTGCTGTGCAGGGAAGGGTTTAACAGTCAGGTGGACATGAAAATTGAGGTCCTGTGGATGCAGCCTTTGGGGTTTTATTATGTACTTAAACACATTTTTCCTTTGTGTTCCTTCTAAATAAAGTGGTTGGAAATTTTTTTTAAAAATCCTTCTTTTTTCACAATATCTTTTCCCAAGGTTGCAGCTGTTTTATAGTATATAAACTGACTGTCACAGGGAGATCTCAAATGATTGCTGGAATGTAATTTGCTGTGTAGGTTCAGGGGTCAAAGTTCCGTTATATCTGGTGAAGTTTGGAGTTTTCTGCTTCTCCCCTTGTGGCCAGTGTGACAGAGCCCCGTCAGGGCAGGGGTTTGAGCACGCATAACACTGGCTTTTGGTGTTCCAGCCCCTCCCTGGCCAGTGTCCGTGGGCTCCGAGCTCTGGGAGTGTGTAAATGTTGCAGTTGGTGCTGCACAGCAGGAACGGGCTGCACTCCGGAGCCAGGGCCCCGCTGTGCCAGGCGGGCAGCAGGAACACCACTTGCTTTTCCAAAGGCCTCAGTGTCGCCACAATCCCTGTTCTGCCCCGACGTTTTCCTAATTCCACAAAATCGTAACATTCATGGTTGGCAGTGGGTGCTGGGTTCGGACTTTTTCCTGCTGTTTTCTCCAAGGCCCAGGTGCTCCGTGCGCTGGGTCGGCTCTGCAGGGCCAGTGTCCGCAGGATTGGACCAGGGCACGGAGAGGGCCCTCAGTGAGGTGTCACCTTCCACAAAGGCACCCTTGTGGCACTGTGACACCTCTCGGGGCCCACAGGTCACTGCCAGGGCAAGAAAGACTTCATGAAGAAGGCAGTGACCTGTGGGAACGATGCAGTCGGGAACATGCACAAAACCTCTGGCGATGCAAAGGGGAAGGCGCCCGGAGGGTCAGTGAGGAGCTTCTGCGCCCCTCGTTTCAAAAGGCATGTTCTGCTCCTACTAAATGAAAATATTTATATAAAATATACATTGGTTGTATTCCTAAATATTCGATGTGGAAATTGATCCGTGCAGCGATCCCTGTGCAGCTGCTTGAAATGGAAATGCAGCAGGGAAGATGTGAGGGAAGCGGAGCACAAAGAGGAGCCGTAGGTGAAGCTCCGGGCAACGGTGCCGGCTCCCCCTGACACTGGGATCTGCATCCGCAGGCCCAGGGAAAACTCGGCCCTCCAGCCGGGACCAACAGGAGCCCTCTCAGTTAATTGGTGGAGAAGGCTTTCTGCAAAAATAGGACTTTTTTTCCCCCTACTCTGCTTTTCCTTTTTACCTTCTGATGAACTAAATTATTCCTTATCTAGAGCCCACGCGCCCTTGTGCCCCAGGAGCGTGCACTCCCGGAGAATTCCGGACTATTTGTAGTATTTTAAAGTAACAGGTCCTGCAGGGAAAAATAAAAGTTGGCATTCTTCTTAATTTTTATGTATTATTTTAATGACAATGAAAAAGTATAAACTATATATAAATACATAAATATATAAAAATATCCAACTTATTGAACAAAAGCTGTTACCTGAGGGTTAGGAAAAAACCTGCTTGTTGTTGGATTCATCCGAACGCGATATTAACTGAGTTAGTCAGAAACGTGTCACAAAATTGTTGAGGCTTTTTCAATGGCTTTTTATAAATATATCTTGAAATCTGAGCATGTTCTGCAGCTTAGATAATGCATTATGCCAAAAAGGATGTTTCTTTTGTTAAAAGCTTTTAAGGTTGAACTGAAAATACAAATCAGATCAGAATAATCTGGATTATACTTACATATTCTTCGGCTGTGTTGTTTTTTGTTGACTATTAGGTTAAAAGAAAATGTGGTTTTCATGTGTTTTATTGATAAGGTATTTGATATTAAGAGGTAGGTTTTATTTAAATTAATTTTAGACAAATTATTTAGCTGTTGTAAAATTGCTGCATATATGTAAGTATGTGCATGTATATGTGTAAGTATGGGCATACTCCTATATTATATGTAAACCCCTAAATTTTTAGGAGGAAGTTTCTTTCCAGTCAAGCTGTTTAATGACCTGTCAGTTCCCCACTTGTGCGGACTGTTTAAAATTCTATATAATTTTCTGTTTTAATGCAGTATCATTTAATTCTCTAGAGAAAAAGAGGTAAGGTGTTAAAATTGGGATAAAAGCTTCCAAATACTAGAAAATTTGCTCTGTCAAACCCAGGGCCCTTTTTACTGGCAGAAACTTAGGAAAGTAAATACTAATAAGCTCACATGCAACAACAACAACAAAAAAGATGTAATTTCTTTAAATAATATAAATGCAATAATCAATACTTTATCAGAAAGCAGCTAAGATTGAANCCGAGGAAGCGGCCCTGCCCCGGCCCGGGGCCCGATTAATCCGCAGTAAATGGTTTGGAACCGCCAACGCCGCCGCCTCTTTATCCCGGCCCGGCACTGCCTGTGGGAGCGTCTGAGGCGGGCGGGCTGGTGTGCTCGGCAGTACGGGAATAAATACGGGAATAAATACGGGAAGCGGAGCGGCGCGGCCACAGGCCCGGAGCAGGGCCGAGGGGGGAACTGCGTGGTGTGAATTCACTGTAAAGTTTTATTCCAACTTGCAATTTCTAACAATGCAAGAAAATCTCACTCCATCAACAAGGCGGGAATACTTAAATCCTAAAATTAGATTGCTAGCAAAAAGTGCAAAAAATGCAGCTGTGGAGCTTTGGGTAGTTAGTGCACAGGGTTTCTCAAACNCAGAAACTTAGGAAAGTAAATACTAATAAGCTCACATGCAACAACAACAACAAAAAAGATGTAATTTCTTTAAATAATATAAATGCAATAATCAATACTTTATCAGAAAGCAGCTAAGATTGAATTTTCTGGTAATTTTTTATTTTTGGCTGATGAATGCAGAATCAATACTTTGAAACTTGATTTCTTCTCCCAAGAATTGTCCTCTGGATGAAGAAAAGTGGTGTGTTTTGTTATTTTTCCCTTTTGATTATTTTCTTTTCTAAGAACATGGCATGAAATAACGTGCTGTGGCACGCTGGCTGCGGTGCTTTCAGGGGACGTTGCCCAGTTTCCTGTGCCCGGGTGGTGGCTGGAGGGCTCTCCCCGGTACCTGCTGCAGGTGCGGGCAGCGCCCGGGCCAGGACTGGGCTCGGGCCGGGCCCCGGGGGCAGCGAGCGGGGGGTGGCCGGGACAGACCGTGGGCAGCAGCACCAGCACAGAACGGCCCCCTCGTGCCCTCGGCGCAGACGCGCTCGAGAGCGGCGTCCGGCCTGTCCCGTCAGGTTT
>WEIT01014379.1:81572-104572 GCA_013389985.1 Dryoscopus gambensis
CTTAATTCCAAATGCAACACCATGGAAGGGATGAGCACAAAGCTGGGGTGGGAGGGAACCTGCTGGAAAGGCAGCGCAGGGAACATCGCACTCAACCACAGAGGTAGAGCTGGCTTGGCAATGCTGATATTCGAAATGGCAAAGAAGCCCTTTCCCATTCAAATGCCGTGCTTTGGAGAGGTCGGGCGTGCACCTTGTGCGGCAGGCACTGACCACGGCACTGGGCCGGGGCACAGGCACGGACAGGGACACAATGGGATGACCGTGACTTCGAACAAATAAATAAAACATGCTGCTCGTTCCCTGCTGTCCCTCCCCCTCCCGTCCAGCCGGGATCACATTTGCCGTGGTCATTTCCCAGTGTCTGCCTGGTAGAAAAGCGCCCGTGGCCCTGCGCACGCCAAGGCCTCTCCCGTGGCTGCAGGGTGCAGCCCTGCCGGCCGCCCGCCCCACGGCCGCTCCCAGCACCACGAGCACCTCACATTGGATTGTGGCCCAAAAAAATCATCCGGAACTCCCACCCGGCCCGCTCGATAAACACCCGCTCCCTCCAGGATGGGGCTTCCCACAGCCCTGCCACTGCAAAGCCCCGGCCACGGGGAGCAGGAATACATTTTAATAAGGCTGGGAAGGAGAAAAATGAGTTTGCTCTGCAGTTCTGTTCTTTAGGAACAGAAAAAGGTGAGCATGTTGCAGGGCAGGGAGGGGAAATTTAATATTGCGCGAGATAATGGCAACTATGTTAATATCCGGAATTTTCAATGTACCATAAGTACATTTTGTTTTTCCTTTTAGCACGATTTATAATTAAAGATTTTAATCTGGCTTCACATTGAGTTAATAAGCCCTTTGATTGATTAGGATTCATAAAATTGCCATTTCCCGCTGCTGCTTTGTGTTTCTGGGATGTTCTTTTGAAAAGCTGGGGAAAGGTGAATGGGAAGCGGCCATTGTTTGGGCTGAGCTCCGCCAACTCAGGGGGCTCGGGGCTGCTTTATGCGGAGTTTGTCCCTAGCAATAGCTTCTTCTTCCGCCAAACAAATGAAGATAGAATCTGCTGAGCTACATTTTAGCGATTTTTAGGGAAAACTTGTTGTTATGTGTAATTTCAGCAGGTGTTGCACACAATTGCTGCATCGTTACTGACCTGTGCTTGATGGAGGAATTTGGGATTAGAAGCAGAACAAAAAAGGTGAAGTATTAGAAAACAAATATATCTGAATACAGCACAACCCTGGTATCTGGGCTCTCGTGTGGCTTTCAAAATTCAGTTTACAGTTCTGTGCCCTCACAGTGTCACCTCCTTTGTTATTAGGGGCTGGTGCTGCAGCAGTCCCTGGGTAAAGCACTTGTTAGACAAGGAACTGGAATAAAAGGAAGAGGCCGTTTTGCTGCTCTTTGATCATGTTCTGCTTGTTTAAATTTTTTTTAAGTAAATTCTGATAAATCCGAAAGTCTAAATGGAAAAAATGAGAGAGGCAGCTCATGATTTTTAAGCATCTGGTTGAGTGGAGGTGGGCTGCTTTCCCCAGCTGGATCGTGTGCGTGCGTGTGTGTGTGTGTTAGTTAGACGGGAAGAAAATCTTTTTTCTTTATTTTTAGCTAGGGTAAAAGTGACCCTCTTTAGCCCCAGAGGGGCCTCACTGTGTGGATTGAATCAGAGCAAATTCCCTTTGTGTTTCCTGCTCTGAGGGGACACGCTATTGTTGAGTGCGGGGCCTCTCGTACGCGGAGCAGCGCAGGACCGTGAGCAAATCCTTCCCGGATAATGCGCAAGTTGTTTCACAATCGATCCGGCCTCCCCTCCCCCAGCATTCACCCCAATTTACTTGGCACAACTATCATTTCCTGGCCCTTTTATTACCATTCAGATGTCCTACAAATGCAAACATTTGGGCCAGAAGAAAGGGGCTGGGTGAGGCGAGGGCAGGTTGGGGAGCCCAGGAACGCGATGCTGCCGAGCTGCTTGGCTTCAGAGCCAGGGAGCAGATGCCTGGGTAGGGCGAGCGGCGAGCTGGATGTGTCAGCACTTCTAGGGGGCTTAATTGGCTTTATTTTTTTAATGTAAGTACCTGCTTCCTATTTCTATTTTACACAAAAATATTTTTAATCCTCCACCATTAATTTTCTAGCAGCCTTTGAGACAATTTTGCTTTTAGCTCTCACGTGCCAGCACAGGCTGACAGTGATGAAAAGATGAAAACCCGGCAATAACACAGGGTTTTGCTTACAAATTGACAAAACCAGCCCTGCCAATCCCCAGTAATTTCCTGCATCTCCATAACTGACCTCATGCATCCAGCCCCGCCGGCGCTGATTGGCGAGGTTAGAATGGGAACGATGAGCAAGGTTCATCCCAAAGAGAAACAGAGAAACAAACCAACCGCACCACAAACCCACTGTGCCTCTCTAATGAATACTGTTACCCCGCTCGGCGTGCGGGAGTGGGAACGCCGGGCTGTGTCTCCGCAGGTGGGTCGGGGCAGTGCCGGTGGCGGGATGCTCCCGGCGCGGCGCTTTGCACCGGCTGAGGCACCGGAGTGAATGTCAGCGCCTGTCTGCCCGCGCCGGCCGATCGATGCTTCATTAGGCCGAATTGTCTTTTGCCCATGCAACCTTGAAAACAGTCCCTTAATTACCTGTGAGGAAGTCGGGGACCCTGCTCCCCCTCGCCGCTCCCCCTCCCTCGCTGGCGGCGGTGCTGGGGTCACTCGCGGCCCCTCGCCGCCGCCGGCGCGCGCGGGGGGTGGGCGAAGAAATATGGGACCCCGAGGTGAGAGGGCAGGGTTCAAGTCCAGACTACAGATCTATTGAAGAGGTTTTAGACAGCCAGGCCTCCACTTGACTTTCCATCAGCCTGCCCTGATTCCTCAGCTGCTGCCTGCGCACCGCCGCGGCTGACGGCTCCGCGGGGCTCATTACTGCGCTCCGAAGCGGCCTGGCCGTGCCACAGTCTCCCCCAAACCTCCCATCCCCCAAAACTGCGGGCATTTGGGGCACAGCTGGATGAAGGAGCAGAGAGGGGGAGCAGGGAGTGTCCTCCCCCAGACCTGCATTTTAGGAGAAGCGGCTGCATGTCACCATGGGCCCTGCAAGCAGAGCCAAGAAAGTGCATAAATAATCTTATTTGTTATGCATTATTAAAAATTCAGAAAGATTTTAAATTCAAGTGATAATCTGATCATCCTGAGGGATAGGTTTATATTTAATAGCCAGGTGTTTTACCTATTCATTTGTGATGGAAAATATTATAATGAAGTAATAAACCGTAGCACAGAAATGTTAATCATATATATGTGGTCTGCAAACCCCCTGAAATCACAGACCCCTTCTGCTGTCCCAAGCTGTCTTTATTGGTAACCTCATGATTTAAGATAATTTAGATTTTGGGACTATGCCCGTAGACCTCGGGGCACGGTTGTTAATAATGGAAAGCTTATTTGACTGCATTATTCTCCTCCTGCATCTTATCTGTTCTGCTGTGAAGTTTTTCTAATACCATGTGCTGTTTCTTTGTTTCCTATTTTAGAAAAACATGGAACAAAATCATGAAAGCTGTTGAGACTATTGCAGATCTGATATAATGGGGTGGAGGAATTACTGGGAGATGAAGAGTTGTAGAGGGGTTCAGCTTTAAAAATTGACAGAGTATTTTTATTTTAATGCAAGGTGGGGGGTTGACTCCTCGGTGATGCTGAGAAATGAGATGCCTTCCAGCGCTCCATCTCTCCCCCACCTAAGAACCACCTCCTTCCAGCCTGTGCATATACCACCCCCTCACACCCCCCTACATCTAGGGGACTGCAACAGACAGGTGTCCAGTTGCTCTCCTCTGCTAGTCAAAAATGAGGGAACTTATGGAAAGCGTCTCTCCCAGGTTTCACTCCCAGTCTGGGGCGTGAGACACATCGCTGTCCCCCCCAGCTGCAGCAGGGCTGTGCCAACCACCACGAAACCCACACGGAGCTGCGCCAGGACAGAGCATCCTCTGCTGTGGGGACGAGCACTAAATCCCAAACCTCACTAAATCCCGTCGCTGGGAAGTGATCAGTGGAGCCGCGCTCTGTATTCACAGCGAGGGCTTTACTCACTGAGCGAGCTGTGATGTCACCGCATTAAGCTAAAATAACCACTGAACATGAGAACAAGAGCGATGGGGGGGAGGTTTGATGGGGGAGAGAGAGGGAAATAGCAGGCATATTACCAGTCCTGCATGTGGATCACAGAGCCAGATTATGAGCAATCCCGGCGCTCAAAGTGTCTCCTTAGCAGAAAAGGGAGAGGGAGAAAGAGGGAGCCAGCAGCCAGCCTTCAGTCCCCACCACGAGAGCTCTCGCGGTGCACTCGGCCAGGGTGTCAGAGGGCGTGAGTGCATTTTTCCTTTCTTAGCCTTTGTGTGGTCTGCCAGAGGAATTGGATTCTGTCTGTATTTCCATGTATTTGCCTAACCGTGCTGTGTATTTTTTATCCTGGATGTGAGCAGGCATTAACACATAAACTCACACGCACTTAAATAGATGTAACCTAAATGGATACACAGGGAAGACATTAAAAATAGCCCGAGAGTCAGCTTTTCACCTGAACTGCCCACCTGGCGCTGCCCAGTGCTGTTCCCATTTCCCAGATGTGCAGGAATGGGGTGTTACTGGGAGGGAAGGACTGGGATGGAAAGGGAGGAATCTTTCTTTCCTGGCCTCTCTAATTAATGTTGGCCTTTGTGTGGTGTAAGGCCAGGGAATGTTGCTAGTGGTGATTGTGCTGGTACTGAAAAACCATTGCTCAAATGGCTGTCCCGACTTTGCAGGGAATGTGTCTGCAGAGCTTCAGTGTCAGGCGCCTGGGAAATGAATCCAACTCAGTTCTGATGCGTTGGGATGCAGCACGATCATGTGTGAGCGTGTGGAGTCGCTCCGTGTGTGTGAGCTGTGTTTGCAGGCTGTGCTGGGACTGGTGGGAGCTGCACCACATCTGCGGGTCACATCTGTGCCCCCACACGCAGCGCACACGCTGCTCGGGGTGGGCAGCTCTTGGAAATCCTGCAAACTGCTCTGCCTCCGCCATAACTCATCCTGCATCCAACCTGATGTCGGCGATGGAGGACAGAAATTGAGGAGAGAGTGGGATTTAACCTCAGTTTTTCCCACTAGATTTCCAAGGCGGTGCAATTTGTGGACATGAAGAGGAGTCTTATGAGGAAAGGCCAAAAATGCAGCAGTTTAAGAGTAGGGAAGTATCAGTGTTAGCAGCTCCAAGTCATAACCCCATGTCATAAAAAGATTCTAGGGCTAACATAGCCTTTTCATGTTTTCTTTCTTTTCAGTTTTCTTGTTTCTAGGTAAACCAAAATTAAGTTAAGGAAATGCGGAAAAAAAAAAATTAAATTAAATTCCTAGTGGCCACTCTTGGGGAGGTGGAAAAGGGCATTGTGAAGGCCTGGAGAGTGCTTTTGTACCTGCCAAAACCACAGGCACTCCTTGAGGTGGGAAAGGCTGCCAGGCCCACGGTAACGCAGAGTTTGGCTGTTGTTTGGGTGTGCAAACGGTCTCGGTTGCCATGTGTGTCTCTGTGTGTGTGTGTGTACAGCGTATGTTCTGTGTGTGTGTGTACATGTGTGTACAGTGTGTGTGTGTTCAGTGCATACAGTGTGTGTACAGTGTGTGCGTTCAGTGTGTACAGTGTGTGTGTGTTCAGTGTGTACAGAGTGTGTGTTCAGTGTGTACAGTGTGTGCATTCAGTGTGTACAGTGTGTGTGCGTTCAGTGTGTACAGTGTGTGTGCGTTCAGTGTGTACAGAGTGTGTGTTCAGTGTGTACAGTGTGTGCATTCAGTGTGTACAGTGTGTGTGCGTTCAGTGTGTACAGTGTGTGTGCGTTCAGTGTGTACAGAGTGTGTGTTCAGTGTGTACAGTGTGTGCATTCAGTGTGTACAGTGTGTGTGCGTTCAGTGTGTACAGTGTGTGTGCGTTCAGTGTGTACAGAGTGTGTGTTCAGTGTGTACAGTGTGTGCATTCAGTGTGTACAGTGTGTGTGCGTTCAGTGTGTACAGTGTGTGTGCGTTCAGTGTGTACAGAGTGTGTGTTCAGTGTGTACAGTGTGTGCATTCAGTGTGTACAGTGTGTGTGCGTTCAGTGTGTACAGTGTGTGTGCGTTCAGTGTGTACAGAGTGTGTGTTCAGTGTGTACAGTGTGTGCATTCAGTGTGTACAGTGTGTGTGCGTTCAGTGTGTACAGTGTGTGTGCGTTCAGTGTGTACAGAGTGTGTGTTCAGTGTGTACAGTGTGTGCATTCAGTGTGTACAGTGTGTGTGTTCAGTGTGTACAGTGTGTGTGTTCAGTGTGTACACGTGTGTGTGCCTTCCCTGCCCGGGAAGCTCTTGCCGCCCGTTCCCGGCCTGCAGGGCTGGGGACACTGCGGAAGCCCCACCTCTGGTGGGTGACATGTGGCTGCTCGGGACTGCCCCGAGCTTGGGAGCTTGAAAGGAAGGAGAGAGCATTTGCCTCAGGTGATGAGCAGCAGCGCAGAGCCCTGGGGGTAGGGGGGAATGTTCAGATTTTATTTCTGTAGTAACCCAGGTTAATTGATAATTATTTTTTCCTGATACATATTCTATGCAATTATTTTTTTGCTGGATTTCACCTGCACTAATACTGGCTGGTCTTTGTTACGGAGCTGCCCCAAGAGCTGAGCACCTGCTGGCCCCACGCCCAGCAGTGGTTCCAGAGCTGATGACCCACCTGTGCCTTTGCTGCTGCCCCTGGGCTGACACAAGTCGGGGCAGCTGGGCTAAAGCATAAATTAGGGGGGGGATTTCTTGTTAATTGTTTTTTCCGAAGGAAGACGGGAATCAATTTGAATGATGCTGCTAGAAAAATAAGTTGAAACTTTGGTTTGGATTAAAAAACTAAATTATTTTTGAGTCTAATTAACAACCTAGTCACAGGTGTTTGGTTGTTTGCCTCAATTCCCTTTCTCATGTGTTGGCTCTGTTCCAAGTGCCCAACATTGGAAAAGACATGCCCAAGACGTTCCCAGGAAAATGTCTTGTGATCCTTGATAGTGGATTATAAGAAGCAGGTGATGATCAAACGTTAGTGGTTAGGGCAGAGTTTTGCTTTTCTTTCCTGCTGTCTTTTGCGTCTGTGCATTGAGAGCACGAGGAAGCCACTGGGTGTCATTAGGCCAGTGACACCCTAAAAAACTGCTGCTCAGATTTAACTTCCATTCTTCTTTATGATTCCTTTTTGTCATAATGTCTTGAAGATAGAAAATGCAGGCTCTGAAAAAATCAGCAGTGGTGAGTTAATGAGTTAATTGATGGTGCTTAGCAGAGAGCAGGGTCACCTGTGGGGGCTGGGGGAGTGGTCTCGCTGCTCCCCACCCTGGGCAGGGCCGCCAAGGGCTGGGAACATGTTACAGGAATGGAGTTATGGGGGTTCTTCAGCCTCAGGAATGCTGTGAGGGACTGCTGGGGTAAGATTTTATCTGAGGAGTCTGGAGGATTCCAGCCTAGAAGACAGGGTTGGGTGTCAGATTCTCTGAGCTGTCTGCAGGCCAGGCACTGCTGTAAGGGGTGAGTGATTTGCATCACCAAAATCTTGGCTGGGGCTGAGGAGAAGGTCCTGTCTAGAGCCCACTGTAAGGTAAAATACCAGGAGCCCTGGTTTCCAGTGCCTGAGCAGCGGGAAGGTGTGACAGTGTTGTGGGGGGAACAGTTGACTATTGGCAACACTGGACTGTAATCTTGCAGAGCTATTGAGGTGGCTTCATTTAAGTCAGTTGAAGCTGTGAGTGCTAAGAATCTTGGAAAATTGGATCCTTCTTTCTGGGGCAAATCTGAAGTACACTGTCTTTGTTGAAAGGTACTTTTCTGCTCACTCCTAAACCTCAGACAGAGCTGCTGGCAGCACCCCCAACACGATGAAAATGAAGTGGGTTTCCCTTTTTCTGTTGGAACAGCTACACCAAGCCCAGTTCAGTGTGCTGTGGGCTTCAGTGAGCAGGCTGATTTCCAGGTTTTCAGGGGAGGGGGAAGAGATGTGAGATTGAGGCAGTGTCCAAAGACATTTTCTCTGAAAAATGAGTCTAGATAGTCCTGAGCTATGTCTTTGCTGAGAGCCATCTCTCGTGGTTCCATAGCATCCCATGAGTCTGGTGTGGCACAGCGGGCTCGCTGTCCCAGAGCTCTGGAGAGTGGATTATCAGAGGGTGCATTACTGCTTTGGAAAGCCTGCCCTGCTCAGAGGTTCTGGAGCCCAGTTACTCCTGATGGTGAGCTGGTGTGTGTTGTGGTGTTTGCTCTGGGTCTCTATGAGTGCCTGGCACAAACCTGCAAGCCTTTTTTAAAATTTAAAATTTGCTCTGGGGATGCAAAGTTAATTGTGAACAGCAGTCTCATGTACTTCCATGCAGTATAAGTCAGTGACTTGTGGCAAGAAAGAAAAAAAGGCATGAACCAAAGACTCCGGGAAAAGTTGGGGTGAGAGCCCAAGTAATTTAAACCAGGCAAGAAGCATCTTTTGTGTATCCTGCTCATGAATTTCTGGAACGTGGTGGCAGGTTGAAGGAGCAGGGTGGTGGCTGAGTTTGGGGAGGTGCGCGGCCATGGAGGTGTGGGTCTGGCCCCTCCTTGCCAGGCACCGTTTATTTTTCAGCACTTCTGTCTAATTAATATAAGGCCTGCTCAGGCACAGCCGCCCTCATTGGACGTGTCACTCGTTAATCACGCGACCCTCCTAGCCTTGGGTAATGACCTTGAAAGAATATATCAGCCCATGATGGCGGGAGTGAGGAATTAAATTGTTTCTCTGAGTGCTTATGGTCATTGCTGACAATTTATATGACACAGCTGCCCTAAGCCGGCCGTGCCGGCCATTGTGCCGCAATCATTTTCCCTCCGGGGAGCGGTGGCTGGGCCGCTCCTTTGTGTGAGCGGGGGGAGAGGGGCTCCGCGGCCTGGGGTCCCGCCGGAGGGAGCGAGCCCGAGAATCCCGGCAAGGCTTCGCGGAGCTTTTCTCTCCGCGCGTGCCGGCGTTGCCGTAACGGTGGGAATGGCGTTAGTGCGGCTGTTCCGGCCTCGGGAGGGTTCCCGAGTCCAGGATTGAGCTCCCTTTCAGCAGGGCGTTCGTGAGGTTTGGAATGTGAGAAATGGGCAGGACACCTTGACTAGGCTTGAGATTTGGACGAGATTTGGTAAGATTCGGGTACAAACACATCACATAACCGTGCGCGTTTGTGTGCAAAATTAGGCAGACCCTTTAATTACAATAAGAACCCACATAATACTCTGTGTGTGTCCATGGAAATTAAGAAGTAAATTTTAAGATACCTTAATGTAAGCATTTATGGGTTAATATCTGTATTATTATATTTTTGTCTTTTCCTAAGTGTTAAATGTACTTGGGAAGGTATTTATTTTTTTGCAGATAATGAGTAAATGGCTTTCTTAGTTGTTATATATTGGTATCTGCTTTTAGACTGATGAAATAATTTGTTACAGTTATTCAATCATATTATTTATAGAAAACATGTAGCTGAGGATCTAAACATCAGATTGTTCTGTTGTTGCCATATGGGCTGCTTTTATCTAAATATAAACAGTTGATAATTATCACTAGAACTATTGGCTAAAATCACAAAATAGACCAAGAAGAAATAACAATCTCATTCTTCATTAATATTTTTAAAATGAAATAGATGTCCTTGTTTATGCCTTCAGTAAATTTGGCTCTGCTTTTACAGAACTGTAAATGAACCAGAACATTTGTTTTGTATAATCTATACAATATTTTATATGTGTATTTTATTGGTGAGCTCAGGCTGCTGGATTTTGAGAAGGCTGGTATATATCAGCTCCACAGAACGGTTAAAAAGTACATGTATTAATGTATTCATCGAATCATGGAATGGTTTGGGTGGGAAGGGAACTTAAAGCCCATCTCATCCCACCCCCTGCCATGGGCAGGGACAGCTTCCACTATCCCAGAGTGCTCCAAGCCCTGTCCAGCCTTGAACACTTCCAGGAATGGGCCAGGCAAAGCTTCTCTTGACAGATATTGATTGCTTCCATCTCAGTTTCCTTTAAAATGCTTGGCTTTCTCATTGGGTCTAGTGGCTTATTATTCCTTTATTTTTCAATTTTTTCCTGTTTCTCATCTCTAGCACCTCCATGTGTGGGTAGGACACAACAAAGGATGTGTTGTCACCTCAGTGTTCTGCTGGCTTGAATACCTCAGGGAAAATTACGCAAGTCAGCAGCAGCAGCCACATGAAACTGTCCTGTAAAATACAGATGAAAACAGGCAACAAGGCAAAAGTGAAGACGGTGACAGGGAGGAAATACTGTCTTTGTATGGACATCCTTTTTTAGTATGTAGTTAGAGCAGAGAATGAGGAGTTTATGTTCCCTTTTTAGTTACGTCAACGATTGTATGCAATGCCAATGGCTGTATGAAAAAGGACAGATTAATTCGTGTTGTTGTTACCATTTCTGTGTTTAAGATTAGAATTAAAAAATGGTAGTAGTTCAGTATCAAAATTATTATTCACCTGGGTCTGGTTTGGTAGCACTTTGCCCTTTCCAAAAACTGAAGAGGTTCCTTGTGAAGGGTCTTACCCCCGTCCCGGGTGCGGGGTGCAGGGCTCTGGCTGCAGGTGCAGCCGGGCTCAGGGGTTCGGCAGCGCTACGATGCCCTCTGAGAACCGGCCGTGTTCTCTGTGAGCCTGGCCACGCTGGCTGTGTGTCCCCTCAGGTACCTCAGTGTGCGCGGGTTGTGTCATGCCACGTCTGTCCCACCTGCAGGAGGCCAGCGACCTTCGGGTCACCTGCACACAAAGAATCCCTCCCGAGGGCAAATCCCACTGCAGCGGGGGCTCCTCTGAGCATGATTCCGGTGTGAAGGTGAAGACCAGGTTGGTGGGAATTGCTTTAATTCCCCGTGGGAGGCGTGCGGTCTGGACATGATGCCAGGGCTCCACATGGCACAACCGGCTTGTGGCCAGGACTCGCGCTGGACAACAGGAGGGTCCCTTTCTTCCCATTGGGAAGAGAACCTTAAATGCCTCCTCAGCTCAGGCACCCAGCAAGATGTCGCCATTCCTTATTCAAATTCCCTTTCTAATCGGCTGAAGGGCGAGTGAGCGCTGCAGCCCCGTCCTCGCGCTGCGCTCACCACGCTGACGTCAGCCTTCTTGTGCGGCAAGGATATTTTAAATTTGTTTATCTCCGTGATATCAGGTGGTTTGGTTGCTGGCAGCCCACATTAGCATGGCAGAGCAGCAAATATGTACATATATATTTATATTTAGCATTTTTTTTCTGGTATGTTCAGCTGAAAAGGCTTGGCTTGATTAATATTTTCCGCTGTCCGGTAACCATGGCAATGGGGTCAGCAGATATAATACTTAATTTAATCTTCCAACTGCCTCAGTGTGCATCACCAGTGTCCCGAATAATAGAAAGCCTTTTGCTTCTCTCTCCCTTCCTCCCTCCTTCCCTCCCCTCCCTCCCTCTTTCTCCCTCTCGTTCTCTTGCTTCATATATTATTATCTTTGCCAGTGGCTCCCTCATATGACCCAGAAGGAATAAATGGAGGTTTTGCATTCCACGTATGTAGCTTATAAAATAAAAAAATAAAATAAAGCCCGAGCGGACATTCCTCCCGCCACAAAGCCCGGCCGACTGGCTTTGCTCTCCAGGTGGGTCCAGTCCATTGCTTTGTCTTCGCTCGGCCCAGGTCCCCCTTAGGTGTTTCATTTTGCTCTTTCGGCTTGATTTTTTTTAAGTTGTTTTGTTTTGGGGGGGTTTTTTGTTGGTTTTTTTTAAGCCATTGCAGTCTTTTTTCACAGCGAACACCGTCACTTTTGGGTTGGTTTTGGGGAAGGAGATGACCTGTTTACAACCTCCTAGACAGATTTAGTCGTACTATTTTAAAAAAGGNTATTATCGTTGCCAGTGCCTCCCTCATATGACCCAGAAGGAATAAATGGAGGTTTTGCATTCCACGTATGTAGCTTATAAAATAAAAAAATAAAATAAAAAATTTGAAGCCCCTCTCCCTAGCCAGCCAGACTCCCCCACCAGCTCGCAGTTGGTCCCCCCTCCCCAGCAGGCTCGGCAGCCAATCTCCACGGCGTGCCGGGGCCNCCATTGCAGTCTTTTTTCACAGCGAACACCGTCACTTTTGGGTTGGTTTTGGGGAAGGAGATGACCTGTTTACAACCTCCTAGACAGATTTAGTCGTACTATTTTAAAAAAGGGGGGGGAAAAAAGAGCATTTTCCTGCTCAAATACTTTTTTGAATTGCCCAGTGACCAGAGGGGACTGACCTGGTGCAGGTCAGGCTGCTGCTCTCCTCTTCCCAGCTGTCCCATGTCACATCTCTAGTGAAAAGAGAGGAACGTACCAGCAGGGATTAGAGTCATTATTCTAGAGACAGAAAGGACTTCAGGAGGGAGAGACACTTGAAATTTCCATAATCAAGATTCTTCCTCTAATTTTTTTAGTCAGTTTACATTTTAACCTGTCCTTGAATTTAATCGAAGAATAGTTATTCTCATTTTGTTTTGTTTTTCTCTTTTTTAATGTGGTGTTTGGGAAACAGAATGAGTGTGACCTCAGAATGGGTAAATGAGGGACATTTTCCTTTCCCACACGGTGGGAATGAGCTTGTCGGTTTGTTTGTTGCCTCCAACACCATTTCTATGGGCACGAGGACCGAGCGAGCCTGCCAGGGTCTTGGCAGGGTTTTCTTTCTGCTCTCCCTCTCTGATGATGGCCAAAGCCCATTAGATGATGTTGACACTTGATTCTTGTCCAGGTGTTGAGTGATGGCTGGAAGGGCTAGAATTGGGAAGGAACTGAATTTCATCCCATCAGCCCACATCTGAGCCACTGGTTTGCCAAACTCTTTGGTCCCAGGCAGCAACTACTGTGAAGACAAACATCCCTGCCCATTCCCAAAGAGTGTCCATCACTTCTGTGTGAGTGTGGGATCATGACCAAGCTATGAGTGGGTGAGAACCCAGTGGTAGCAAAACCCAACAATTTCAAATGGCCCAAATTGATTCAGTTGCTTTTAGTTGAAGGTTTGACAGTGAACACGGTGGTCATGCTGGGTTTGAATTTGATGATCCTAAAGGTCCTTTCCCACCTTAACAATTCTGGGATTCTATACATTAAAAAAAACCCCAAGCAAACAAATATTGGTCCTCTGTCATGTTTCTGAGGTGCTCAACCGTTTTGTTGGGTAACATGTTTCCTTTACCTTTTGTGTGCAGCCTGTTTTATGGTTCTTCTTCAGGACAATCTTTGGTCATTTCATGTCCTGAAATAAATCCTGCCCACGTTTTTGAGTGGAGAGGAGACCTGAATTAGGAAAACTGATCTGTCCTTCCCAGGAGGGAATGAGGAGGCAGGACAGTGTGCGGGCTGTCCGAGTCCGGCACGGGCGAGGATCCCACAGGTTCAAGGCTTCCTAGTGATGGACTCCAGCCTTGACTGAATAAATATACAGTAACCTTTGTAGTAACTTCATCTTTATTTTCTTTGTTCCAGAATATTCCATGTATCCCACTTTTTCTTCTTTTTCCTTTCTGTGTCATTAGCAGAAGTACTGATGCCTGCATAGGCTTCATGAAGACAATTAGTGAGATGGGCTTTAGATTTGATTTCACCTTATTTTGACCATTATAGTTCAATGATTTTTTCTTCTTTTAATATGTATTTAAGGCATTTTATAAAGTGCCTTTCTGTCCCATAAATCTACTACATAACCTGCCATAATGCAACTCAGGTAAAAAATTAGAAATGGAAAATTTTTAGTTTAAAAAGTCTTTAAAACAAATTAATGTTTTTTGATCCTAAAACATCCCCAATCTTAAACTTATTTCTCAGGGACATTGGGAGAGAAAGTACCAGATCTGTTAGACAGACTTTCTCTCTTTCCTGGTGAAAAATCCAGACTTGACTGTTGCATTTCACTGGGTAGAGCTGTCCCTGAGCCCCAAACAAGCTTGTGTTAAGTGCATTTTACCACATGTCCGTGTATCTAATCACATGGATATCATGATCACACATGCTATAAGTGTATAAATATAAGAGCTCTCCCTCTCATGCGTATTTATGCCATAGCATTAAAATATTACATGCAGTAATCTCGGAAAATGTGGGAAATAAACGAGCATCCTTTCATATTTACGGGATTCCTGCCAATCATTTGCTGTTTGATCTAGAAAGAACAACAAAAGTGAGTATGAAACTGAAGTGAGCCCCAAAAGAAATAACAAAGCACTGCTCGCTCCACGTCCCAGACCTGCAACAGTTAGATCAGTTTAAAACATGTCTGCTGTAAACAAAAACTGCAAGTACCTGCTCCTGAACAAACATCTCTGCTTCTCTCCACTTGCTCTTCTTTGAGCCTTCCGTAGGGGCTGGTCCTGCTCAGCCTGACTTGCTCTCCCACTGAGATCGATGGGAACTTCCAAAGATAGAGGGTCAGTAATTGTTCCTTTCTAAGGAAAATTATGTGTGTATACAAATAGTATTTCTGGCCTTCCCTTTCCCCCCGGAATAACTGGCTCCTTTGCCTGCAGCTGTTGGGCAGGATCTCTCTGTTAGAAAGGGAAAGTGAAGCTGTAGTTCACAAACCCCTTGAATGACACTGCTCAAACCCTCTTTGCCTGTGTGGAAGACCTGAGAGTGCAGAGATTTGGTATATTTGGGAGTGTTTTCTGTGCTGTTGTTTGGCAAATCAGGTTTATTTTTTTCTGGTGATTTTATTGTTTATTTGAAATTAAGTTTTAGATGGTGTGACTGGAGTAGTATGTTCAATAGGAGAGCAGCTTGGAAGCTTGGAGCACAGGAGCTTGTTGCAGTGCTGGTGCAGAGTAGGAATTAGTGTGCTCCAAAGGGGTGGAATGCCAGGGCTGCTCCATAGGGTTTGTGCTCTGCTCTTTTTCTTTGTAAAGTCTTGCAAAACAGGTTGGAAGAGATGTTGGGAGATCATTTATTCCATTTTTTGTTTGAGATGTGATGTATCCGAGCCAGCTCTTGCTATACAGAAAGCACTTTACTGTAATAAATAGCAGTGATTTTTGCCAAGCTGAGGTTTGCTGACAGTTCCCAGATTTTACACTTCAGGCAGTGTATTTAAATGACTTACAAGGTGTATATTGCTGCGGAGCTGCTGTGGAAGTCATGGCCTTTTTACTCCATTCGAGGCAGAAGCAGCAATGTGCAGGAGGAGATGTGGGGTATGACAGGAGCTGGGTCATGTTCTCCCCATCGTCCGTGGGCATCTCACAGAGAAATGGCCCTGTAAGGAAGTTCTCCCCAGAACACGACACACCTGTGGGTGTGTGCGGGTCAGTGATGCCGCGAGGTCTCGCAGAGGTCAGCCTGTGTTGCTGTGCCTTTCTCAAACAAAGACAATCCTTGCTCTGAAGGGTTCGTGTTCTGTTTGGGACAAAAGAGAAAAATATTACAGAAAAAAGCTGTTATTGGAAAAGCTTAATCCAATATTGTTTATTGCTCAGAGTTATTCTCTGTTGTTTGTTTGTAGTTTGAACAGTGGCCACCTCCTGCTTTTTCATTAATCATAATTTTCTCATGCTATAACATCTTTTACCTTTCTCTAATTTTCTGTTACACTTTGCTTTAGCGTGGGGTTGTTGCTTGGTTTGTTTTCTTGACCTCTGCTGTTTCTAATTTGTGCCCTGTATCCACCCTCCAGAGCCCAGGGAGTAAGGAGATGCAGGAGGGGGGGATCAGAAAAGAAAAGGGAGAAGGACTGTCTGGAAGGAGTGGGGCAGAGTTGGCTGCGGCTGGTGCCGACGGGCGCGGGCGCGGAGGCTGNTGTCCGCGCGCTGCTGCTGGCAGCCGCATCTCCATTAAGCCGGCAGCCCTCGGAGCAGCCCCTCCATCCTGCAGACATTTGCTTTACGTAAAGCAGCTCGCAGCTCTGTGAGTATTGATGTAGACATTACCACAAATCGCCACTTAGGGACCGGGAAGAATTGACTAACTGGTTTCAGATCCAATACACATAACCTGATCAGACGCAAACTTTAAGTACACTTGCAGTCGTGCCAACTGCACCAGCGGGGAAGTGACTCTTCTGCCGGCTCTTTAAAGAGGCCCTGAGGGGAAACCATGAAAAAATAAAGATATGGGCTTAAGGCTTGTGCTGCAGTGGTTGTAAGGTGAACAGTTAGTCCTGGCATGAAAAATTAAAACACGACTGCTCTTTGTGAGACTTGGTTTGTAATTATTTTTTTTTATAAAACTCACCAATTTGGGTTTTACAGCCACCAGAGTCAGTGTGGATTCCGGATGCTCTCCTGTTCCTTGAAAGAGGACTGTTCATGCTGCCAGTTAGGCAAAACATTGACTTAGGGAAGAAATACATATGTAAGTGAGACCATTTCTTAATTTTCATTGTAAGTGTGATGTTTTCCAAAACTCTTGAGATTTGCAGGACAGAAGAGAGGCTGGGGCATTACCTGAACCTGGCTGATGGCACACGTGGGTTGATCTCATGGCTGTGTCTCAGTGTGGGGAGTTGAGCAGGACCTCAGGCACGAGGGCTCGTGGGAACGGTGAGCTGTGCTCTGGGAGTGTTAGAGACAACAGCATTTAATGTTTTTGGCGTTGACTTGTGGTGTCACAGCTGAGAGCTCCACTCAAAAAGTTGGCAGCTGTGAATTTTTTAGTAGCTCATAACAATCAAACAGGATTCTGCATGCTGGGATTGAGAACTATGGAATGATCAAAGAAGTTGGGAAGAGTGAAAGACAAATTCAAATAGTTAGTGGGAAATGGAGCCTCTTGTGCAGCTAAGTTGGGTGATTCAGAGAACAAATCTGTGTTTAGCTGCATGAATCTGAGATAGGGAGGAAAAGTGGCTGCTGCTCTGCGGCCTGTGCAAATGAGAGAACCGGCTCCGGGCTCTTCATCCTAATCCTGGCTCCCGGAGCGAAACCCACGCGGAGCAGCATCAGTGTTGTCTGAGCACGGGGCCTGGTCGGGGGCTTCTGCTTGGGGAATTCTCAACTGATGCTGCTGTCCCATATTTAGTATTCCCAGAACTCAATATTGCCACGGAAAGCCCAGGAGGGTCCAGCAGGGCACTGAGGACTGTTTTCTTATTACTAAACAGAGAGATATTAACAACACAATGTAGGAATAAAAAAAAAAAAAAGGCAAGCAAGCAAAGCCGGCTGCCTGCTCTTTTCTTCTCAGCATTATTATTTGTGACAAAGCCTTTGGTCCATTTTTCTTCATAATTTGCAGGACTCCTAATGGGAACAGCACCTCCCAATTACCATGGTTGCCAAAGGCTAATTTGGTTACCCTCAGGATCCACAATAGAGAAACTGTGTCGGCCCTTTGTAGATATTTGCATACTATACATACCGGGAATGTAAAACAGCTGCCCGGGCCCTATTCCACTATCATGGCAATTATGGGTCATTAGCTTTTTCTTTTTTCTCCCCTTTCTCCCTCTTCTTTCCTTGTTCTCATCTTCTAAACTCTGCCAGGCAGCAGAAGCAGCTGATGGGTTTGGAGGGAGCAGCAGCAGGACGAGGAGCTGCCCGGTCCCATTCAGGGCTGGGGCTGACAAACGCCCGCGCCTTTCTCACCGACTGCGCTCTTTCTTCTCGGGGCTGCTCCCCCGGGTGCTCCCGGGACGTGTGCACGCAGGGCGCGTGCCCGTGTGCCCGTGGGCAGCTCCGGCCGCCCGTCTTGCCCCGAAATGTCCCCGTCATGCACACCCTGTCAACGCCCTGCTCCCTGGGGACACTTCCCCACGCTTCCAGAACTTTACTGGGCTCCCAGGGGCCCAGAAATTAAGGAAGGAGACAAAAGAGAGCTCCTCTTAATTTGGTTGGGATTCAATTTGTTAATGGCCAGAGCCTTTTAATAGTTTATCTCCCTTTTGTTCTGGGCAACGTTTACAGTCTCGGTGCAGTTTACAAGGAAGTGATGGTTTTGCATATACATTAATTTTTTTATGAACTGCTAATTTTATTGACAATAAGGATAGATTGAAAGACCCAAAGCTTTTGTGTTGTTTTGTTAAAGCAAATAAGTAAAGCACAAATGTAAATTACATCTCCAGGTTCACATTAGAGGTTTGCAAATAATACTGAGCTAATGGTTATTGCTAAGGAAAATAGCACTGGGATCAATATTCTATACAGTAGAACGCAATACCTCTCTCTCTTTTAATCACCTCATTGCAGAAATGGCATTGAAATTTGAAATCTCATTTTCTCCATTTGTACAAATTGAACATAAATCATTGTGAGTGAGGGGAGGTTTCGGGCAACTTCACTCTTTGTGGGATTGCATTGCTAATTAGTGCTGGAGGGAAAGGGGGATAGAGCCAGGGCTCCACTGGACTCTGACCTGCCTGTGGATGGGTCTGTAAATAAAAAACCAGGGGGAATAAATGGTGGGCTCCATCTTCTCTGCACCGGGGTCTTCAGAGCAAAGGCAGCACCTGTGATGGTCATTTCTTACCGCCATTAAAAATGGATAAATCATTAAAACCAAAATGCTGACATGGCTTTTGTGGGTGTGGAGTGTACCTGGTGCTGTACAAAACACAAGCTCGGTGTGTGGCTGCTTCCCCAGGAGCCTGGAGGGTGAATCTGGTGATGCTGGACCGCTGGGAGTTCCCAGGTGTGTGTGGTTGAGGGGTTCTGGTGTTGGTCACACTGTTGGTGGGGTTACGGGTGGGTCTTAAAACGGTGTCGTTCCTGCTGGGTAGGGTCTCTAATTTGCTAAAGCACTGTTTGAGGGAAATACCGACAGAAGAACCTTTGCTGATAACTGTGAAACCCTTTTCCTGTGGGGTACACGGGCGGTTCTGCAGTATGCTGGCTGATGCTGGTGTGTGTGCCCCCAGCAGCTGATCCAGAATGATCCAGGACATCACGAACATTGAGAGGAAAGGTGGTAGCTATTGGGTCAGTGATTCAAACCAAGAGATGGAAGAGATTTGGAATAAACAGGGTTTTGTTTGTCTGTGTGGAGACAAATCCTGTGAGTGGGATACTACTGTGAGTGTTATGGAAGGAGGAGGCGAAGTGACTGGGAAAGGTTCACACAGAGTAGGAGGGTTCTAAGCATCACCCCATGGATAAAGACTGTTTTAAATTATTCACTATCAGTCCCAGAGATTTATCACTACACCTGTATTTTTCCATCATTTTTTTGCTTTCTAAACCACTACAATAGGAGATAAATAGGGAACTTTATGGGAGAAACTGTTATTAAGGCTCATTATATAAATTTGTTCTTGCCATTTTCAATAGCTGTAAGTGAAGAAAATAAATAAAATACCCTTGAAAGTGAAGAACAAACACTGAGCTGGCAGAGCTGCTAGCAGAGAAGAAATAACTCAAATAATTTTAGAATGTTGGGGGCAGAAAGCTCAGACTTGAACCAAGGGGTGGTTTGGGTCTAGACTGTTTAAGAGGATGAAAAAGAGATCAAAACTATTAGAATTGTTGATTTTAATTCAAGATGCTATTTACAATCCATATTTAGTCTTAAGGAAAGATAAGGATACATGACAGAAGTTGGCTTGTCCATGGCTTGCTCTGTGCTATCAAGTTCCAGCACACTGAGAAAACATAAAAATATATATGTTTAAACAAAAAATAGTTTAAATAAAATCTGCTGGGAAAACACTATTAAGAGTGGACAGGAAAAGAAATTTGAGGTAAAATACCCTCCTGATAGATGTCTTCCTTCAAAAGTGATGGACTTGGGTTTAGGCTTCTGTCAGTGCTGCAGCAATGGGGAAATGAGCTCTTTAACCAGTAAATTACGCAGAGACATTTATTTATTTATTGTGTGATTGACTGAAGGGTTTGCAGTTTTGGACGTAGAACAGCTTATTTTGAAAACACAAAAATAATTGGGAAGTTGTGCAATTTGCTAACACGTAAGCAGCCCCAGGACCTCGAAGAGTCCCCAAGGATCAGTCCTGGGCAGAGGACTGGGTGAGCTGAGCTCAGGAGGCTGGCAGAGCTGGTATGCTCAGGACTGCTGGGGAAAACATCGCATGGAAGAGATTTGCTGAAAACTGCTCTTCCCAAGTCTGAAGTCTTTGGGATTGCTGGCAAGAATGTCCAGGTCAGGGCACCTGGATGAGGGACAGAGCTCTCGGCTAAACGAGGCAGGGGGGTCGTGCTCTAGGAGTCGATATTTTTCTTCTGAATTTATCATCTCATGCTCTGCAATATAAATGTTTATAAATTAAATACATTCATAACTAAGTGCTGTATAAACAATTGATAAATAACTACAGGCTGCATGCACGGATACGCTGATGTTTGTGTGCCCGGTATGGATGAGGCACCAGCAGCTCCTGATGCCGCAGAGTGCTTTGAACAGTGGCTGTGAATTATCTGCTCCTCATATTGATGGGATATTTCTGGAGCATAAAGATAATAATTAAAGTGTCACTTTTTTTTAGTTGCATTCCATATGAAGATCTGCTCAATATTTTATAAGTTGTATTTAGCTTCACTGGTGCCAGTAGAGAGAATTCATTTTGGGAGCAGACTAGATGAGGAGCTGCTATATTTTTAAAGAAGCTTCCAGTGCAGGCAGGCTCCAGGAATCCCAGCCGGCACGTGCCTGGAATGCTGCACGCCTTTGGTGTAGGCAAGTGTTACAAGGAGCACAGATTCCATGTGGAATAAAGGTCTGTCCTTCCTCTTGCCCAAGTGCAGGAGCTGGCCAAAGCACGTGGCCCCAGAGCAGGACCTCGCAGTGAGGTGTTTCAGAGCCAGGCATCCTAAATAAAGGGAGTTTCTCCCTGCAACAGTCGGAGCAAATGATGCTCTGGGTAAACGGAACAGCTCCTCAGAGTTTGTGCCTCCGGGCCAGAAAAGAGGGTGTGTGAGGAGGACGGGCAGGCTGAAGGGAGGTGAAGGCCCTTGCCCGAGGGTTGCCTCGTGGGAAAGATGCTCCTCCTGCAAGGTTATGTCTGTAGTTGTACTCGGGCGTAAGATACAAACATGTCCTTAGGCTCCACCAGGTCCCTGACCCAGAGCAGAGGGCAGCTGGCAGAAGTGCTGTGGTGGCACAAAAGGGGCGTGGTGTCCCTCAGCAGGGGAGCAGGCGTCGGGGACGCGCGGTTGGCCGTGCTCTGCCGCGCTTGGTGTGCGGAATCCACCCACAGAGAGCCGTGTTCGGCCAGCCCGAGGTCCGGATCGTCTCCCCTGCCCCAAAAAACCTCGCGTGTGCGATGGAAGAGGTATTTACAAACCTACAGAGCCCAGAAGGAGAGAATTATTGTATGAGTAATAATAACCACTTAAATAGCGCTTGACAACTTGATTGATACAAACATTAACAGATTAACTCCTGCAGGACCTGGTGATGGATCTATGTTTCCCTGTATTGCAGTTGGAGAAACTGAGGTATAGAGGCAGATTAATTTCCTTTCTGACCCACAGTGTGTTGCTGGCAAAGGCAGAATTAGAATTAGAGACTTCTTAATGACCAATTAGCAAAATTATGAAACAAAAGAGCGATAACTCCAACAGCAACCTCCAGGATCAGCATGAGAGGACACTGCATATCCTCAGCATCCTATACCCAAGTAGCAATTTTAGTCAAGAGTTCATAATTGTATCTAGAAATTAGGACTGTTTTTATCATGTGTCTTGCCTTGCATTTATCCAGTTCTCTATTTCACGTCTGCAGATTCTGGCTTTGCAGATATTTATCTGTATTTAGATGCATGCAAATACGGCTTTAGCAGTACAACCATAAAATACGGCCATCCATAAACTAACTGGGATATATGACTCTCCCTACTTATTGGCACTGCACTTTTGGGTATGTACATTAAATATGTGTCTATTTTACTACCTGGAGAACACAAAATGAGTGAAATCCAGCTATTTGCCTATTACTCTTTGACTGAAAAATTGTGTATGTTTATAGTTGAGATAGATACACAGTTCCTGCTCGGCTGTGATGGAGTCAAGGTGTTATTGATGACTTTGGGATGACGGCAATACTTACAAAGAGCAGGGCCCTGCGTGACTTACGGAGCTCAGCCCAGGCTAATGCCAATAAATCGTTTGTGTCATACCACGTCTCGGTGTTTTGGGCGTGCTGCATATTTTACAGGCAAACTATTTCAGAAAGATGTTAGAGACTTTAATAAATGATTTGTACCATTTTTCATAGACTCTCCGTGTGAAGGCAGACTGGCAGTTACCAGGTCTCCAAGTTCTACAAATAAGATTTTAGAAACCTTTACTTCTACAAAGTATGATTTTTGTATATATAATAATGGGAAGATTTTAAGATCATACGTGTCTCAAACTTCCTAGGTGTAAAGCGCTTTCCTCATTTGGTAAAATATCAATATCCTTATTCTGTTCTTAATGAGCTGCAATAATACTTAGTGGCCAACATCCCGTCACCGGTGCCTGGATGCTGTTCTGTGCCTCACCTCAGAATTGGGCTTTGTGGATGAAATTTTAGCAGACGTTAGGGATGTTTGAGGTGAAAGGGATGGAGGAGGGTGAGGGTGCAAAGAGTGCTGTGTCCACATATGAGCA
Organism: Dryoscopus gambensis; assembly: GCA_013389985.1. Classification (NCBI taxonomy): domain Eukaryota; kingdom Metazoa; phylum Chordata; class Aves; order Passeriformes; family Malaconotidae; genus Dryoscopus; species Dryoscopus gambensis. The sequence goes on from WEIT01014379.1 coordinate 104,163, forward strand.
CCTGCACCCAGCCCCTCTGATGGCAGCACGGGGCACTCAGGACTTGATCAGGGGCATGGAAGACATCCTGATACATGTCAGCTAGTGTGAGTAGATGAGAGAAGATCCTAAACTTCTGAGGTACTGACCTTACTTTTAGCCTGCTCGTACCCACCCTCGTGGCCTTGTGCTGCTGGCTCTGGGGCTGGGTCCTTCTCTGTTCCCCACAGAAGTGGCCTGACTTGGCACGGGGCAGGGGAGGTGCGTGTCAAACATGGGAGCTGATTTAGTTGTAATCTAGAAATGAAGGAATTCCCAACAAAAACAGGTAGTGCTGTAAGACAGGAATTCTAATACAGGCGTAGAAGCCTCTTCCCAGTGCTGCGGCGAGGGATTGGAGGAGGCCAAGGCACAAGGAGAGATTGCCTTAA
>WEIT01014391.1:3969-29814 GCA_013389985.1 Dryoscopus gambensis
CACTGCTGGATTACTACATCAAATCAAAGAACAGGTTAAATAAAATACTGAAATTCACCAGTTTACATTCACTGCCTGAATGGGGGAGAGACTAGAGCAAGTGGTATTGAAAAGGCAACTCCTCTTACACCTTCAGTTCTATCAGTAATACAGCTGATGCTNACCTACTTTCAGGATATCAATGACAGGTGCCACCCCCTCATGTCTGGCCATGCACAACACCTTTGCACAGAACTAGAGTGGCTACATCATATGATGTCCTTATGTTGCCCATTGCTTTGCACATGCTTAAATACTTGTCTGCAGTGCAGGCAGGTAGCAGTAGTATAGGAACAGTTTGGGAAAAGGACTGAAAAAAGATGGGANATGTAACCCAAACTGCAGGACAAAAAAAAAAAAATCCCTGACCAGATAAGTAAACCCTGACACCACAAAACAAATACCCATGCAACACGTCCCCTACTCTGTCCTACAAAGGGTTCCTCATAGTAACGGGACCAGGGAGCTGCCTCTGACACAAACAGGTTGGACTAAACTTGCTTAGCTCATGAGACCAGAGGGGGATCACAAGACAGCAGGGTTAACCACACTTTGTATTAAACATATCTACTTGGTCTACTCTTCATTTAGAGCACTACTAAAAGTTTGCGCTGCTTTGGCAGCTGCCCACTGCCGTAATGAATATTCAGCTGTTCCTTCAGGCTCTTCATCCCTTTGATATCCTATTGCCTGCTACACATGAGACAGGAGTACATCCCCTGTTTGTGAGCAGTACCTGCATGGCAGCTTCACACTCTTTCACATGAAGCCTCCCAGCAATTTTTGGTTTGCCCCCTGGTCAAGTACAGGAATTAGTTCTCCAGACAACAGCTCTGCGTTCCACTGCTGGTTCTTCTCAGGGAAGTGCTCCAGCAGCCCCTGAATGAAAGAGCATCTCACCTGCTGCAGGGAACCCCACATAGCCGTGCTCTCTCCACTGTGGTGGGAAAGGGGGTAAGGACTTGTTGGCCCAGTTAGATGAGCTCAGCAGTGGTTTTCTCTCCTGCTTACCTGATTTCTAATAGATTTGTCTCATTGCTCAGCCCAGTGAGCAGAGTTGCAACATTAATTACTGCTTTTCATTTCCAAGAGAAATTCTATTTCTAATTTGCATATCATGGGAAGGAGACTTTAGCCAGATCTTGAGGTATTTCTATAAACCCATCAACTTTCACCTCTTTCTTTGTCAAATAATTTATATATGCTAAGCATTATTAGCTCTATTTTTTGAAGCAGAACGGCAAAAGCGACTAAGAGAGAAGCAATGAAAACCTGTAGCAAATCTAGTTCCTAATACAGATCTTGGCCTACCTTTCCCTTGTAATGAATACTAAGTAAACCTGCAAATTAGTACATTCATGCATAAAAATCAAGTTTTCTAAAAAGGTGTTTTTACTAGCTCTGGTTTCAGAGTTTCTGTTTTCTGTACTAAAATGGAAGGTCGTCCTGTACCAACTCAGTATCTTTTTCTGCTCCTGAATTTTGTTATCCTTTGCTGCATGTGTATATGTAGTTGTTACATTAAGAATTTATGCAGATGTTTTACCTTTTACAGTAAGTTAATTCCCTTGTTTGTGCCATAGATGGAAGCCAACTAGCATTTCTTCCAGGCTGTCTTGCTGCATTCTAACATGATGAATTCCATTTTTTCCCCCCATAAGGTATTTTCCCATAGGAATTTCCATAAGGAATGTTATTCCTTGCAGTGCCCTGTTCATATAATTCTTGTCCCTTTCAACAAGGCAGATAATTAAGTACTTTTCCCCTGAAGCCAGATTATCTATTGATAAAACAAGATGTACTACCAAGGCCACACCCTATGATTTGATTCATTTGTTCTCTGACCTCTTTTTAATCACACTTGGGACTTTAGTTTTGTAAGGAAACACACCTGGACACTGCACAAAAAGAGAGGTCAAGCAGATGACATCTCAAGCTGTATCATGGCTGGACTGTGCATCCCCCTACAATGATTTAAAATGTTAATTTTCTTGCACTTGATAGTGCAGAAGTTACGCATGACAGACTCTTATCAGAGCAAAGGCATTTTTGACACAGCCCTCATTCACCTGCATATTAATAAATGACCACCAGAAGAAAGACAAAAGAAAATTCAATCCAACTGTCCATTACTGAGTCAAATAAAATAATCCGTAACACAGATGCAGCAGGAAGAAAATCATGATTCCCCCACCTTCCCTCTGATTTAGCTTCAAAGTCCAGAAGAAATTCTCTTAATTAAATGCTTCTCTTAAGATCTCTTACCCATTAGTTTATTAATTCTTCTATATATACACTAAGAGATGCTAATGAAGATGGAGGAGCAGAAGTGCTGTTGTCCAGTGCATTAAAAACTATCCAGAGACCCTACAGAATCTACTGTATAATTTCTCATACACTGAAAAATTGCATTATGCTGTATCAACTACCACAGACTGTCAGGAAATTATTTATACTGCTGCTGAACTTCATGCATTGCTGTGACTGAGTCATTAAACTACAGAACAGTGTAATACACATAAAGGGAAAAGTGAAAATCCTTCTGTCAAGTCAAATTTGAAGATTATTTTAGGGAAGAAAACAGGGATGCTCTTTCAGGATTTAATTGGAACACCTTGGTCTCTATGCAAAGAAGACTGGGTGCTTTGGTGAGCACAAGGTGTTGAAACCATGGGTTTGCATCTCATCGATCATGAATCCTTTCCAGCAGTAATCTTTTCCTCCAGGACATGGGCTCAGACCTGACTCAGAGGGAAGAACACCTCTAACAAAAAATTGCCAGCAACAGTCCCCAAGTACAGGTTTGTTACCCACACACCCACCCTTCCCAGGGGAGCGGTCCCCCATCCAATTACTGTCCAGACTCAACCTTGATTCATGTGCAAATTGTGACAAAAATCACAAGCTGAGGTGGTGTAGCTACATGACCTGTACATTATGCACCTTTCATTAAAAAAGGTGTAAATGCAGTAACCTATTAATAAATACATCTTGCAGGGCCTGAAAAATGTGAAAACAAACAAACATTTCATAATACATATAAAAAGGCTTTTCATTTAACATCCTGTTTTGAATACATGGCTGATCCACAGTAGCCCCTGGCAATAGTCTGCCAGCATCTCAGCCCAGCATGCTTAGATACTTCTGGCAGTGCTTCCATTCCTCTACACATCAACAACAAGCCAATTTATTATCCAGCTTACCTGATACATAGTGCAATGCAGCTGGGACCTCAAGCTATTTCCTTGAGATTGAGTAAGTCAAGACATGAAAATGATTAATCGAAACGAAGAGGTTTAAAAGCTGCAAGAAAATTGCCCTAAGTAAAGCCTCTGTAAAGCAAGGATTGCACCATTTGGAAAGCTGGGGCTTTCCACAGTCTGATAATACTGAGGTGCTTTGCTACCTCTCTCTCGACATTGTGGTTAGAGCAGTAGACAGATAAGACAATGGCTATTTATCTCTGATGCTACATTCAGCCAGAGATCTACAGGGCACAGCTATACGACCTTTTGTAGGCAAAAACAATCTTGCTGTGCCTGTGGTCCAAGCAGAATGGAAAACAGGTTAGTGTAATGCCAAGACCAAGCTAACAAACAGCACATCTTGTCAGGCTTCAAAGCAAACCCACATCTACCTGCAACCCTAGATGCTGACATGGTGTGGAGGAAAACAGCAGGTAAATGCTGTAAATGAGACACATTTACATTTGCTGCAAGAAAGAGGTACCTCATACCAGACTCCACTACCCAGCTAAAAAGAAAATACAAGCAGCTGGAGAAGATGCTGGTACCTGACTCCTGTGCCTACTGGAGCCTCCAGGTAATTAAAGCACGGACTTAGCCAGTATCAAAAATAAAAGGATGCTAGCCATCATTATAGTGCTCATCCATGCAAATCACATGGCAGTAACACAAGTATGAATGCTTTAAGTGAGACGTGGCACACAAATGATCATAGATTTTACACTTAGTTTCTGTGTCTAAACTGCAAAGGTGCTATGGAGCATTGCCTTATTTAAAGGGAAGAGAAAGAGACAAATCAACAGTGTTGAGGGCTGGCACTCAACTACTCTTCTGTGAAAACAGGGATGAAACAAAGCAACACGCTTAGGCACATGTAAATAAAACTCAAAAGAATTTGCTTACCCTCAAGAAAAAAACAGTTCTCTTTGCTAAAATAACAAGCTTGAATTGCTCAGAACTCTACTTAAAATTCCCCTAATTTTATCTTTTGCCTATTTATCTATTTTTAAATATACATTTTAATCTTAAAAAGCATTTTTATATGTATAGACACATATATACTTTATATATGGAATTTCTTCCACTTTTAGATGAAATGTATTGATTCCAGATGCTGCCATGGTTATAGTCTTAGACAACAAGAGCTTCACCACAGAGATTAATTATAGCAGGGACAGGGCAAAATAATCTTTTTCCATGCTACCTTATCACAGAGCCGCTACCTCTCGCCAAATTCCTCCTCTGTACACAATAAATCCTCAAGTGCTGAATAAATGATGGTATTTGTAACTTTTGCCCAAGATGTGCAACAAATTTCACACACATGAAAGAACAACTAGATGACTGTAATTTCTGGGCACCTATCACCTGGCAATAACCAGTAATCCAGAGGAGTATAGTTTACTATGTTTTGGCTGAGTGAACAATCACTGATAAGACTCTTAATTTAAACTTGGGAAAATGAAATGTTTTTCTTGCCCACTCTGTTTCCTCCTTGCATCCTTCAAAATAGCTAGAGTTACAGTAGCCCTGTTTGCTCAGCAAATCTCCTTACAATTACATTTGAAATGCTCAGGGATCATAATCTTAAAAAATTCAAAATAGTACCTCCTAAAGACATTACAGGATCATCCTTCACATCAATATCAGTATATGTTTTGGAGTATGGAACCTACCATAACACTGGACAACGTGATCACTCCTAAAGAAAGGGATACTGAGTGTTTGTGACTTTATCAAGTCACCTACTAACGGGAAAAAATCCTTGGTGATGATTTTACTTAAACTGGGCCTTAAATCTTTCTGTTTAACAGCTGACCCTGATGAAAGAGTCTGCTTAGAGACTTCAAGAAAGGCTGAATTCATAATGTAGGAGCTCCTGGCAGTTTTCATCACCTCAAATTACACAGTGATTTGGATCAGTGCAGAGGGCATAGAAGGATGAATTCTGCCTTGCATTATTGGCTCCAACTTCCCTCACAAGCTCCTGACACAGAATCAACAGTGAGAAATTTCTCTTCTTCCAAGATGACCTTTAATCCAGCAAAGCACAATCCCATCTCCTCTCCCCCTTAATGCTTGGATCCAAGTACACACACACGACTTATATTCTGTATTTGGGAGAGCAGGGTGATATGAGTCCCTGCAGTCCCTTTCAAATTTTTCTCTATGACACATAGGAGAATTTGCAAGGTGTCCTGTCTATCTTGCAACTTCTGTTTAGTTTCATGCAACCCTTCCAGACTCAAATGAAAGCCAGCTTTAGATCAGGATAGATGATCTTAGCAAAGGCAACACTTAACAAGAAGCAGCAGCTAGCCAACAGTCTGATGTCACCTTTTACCGGGGGTACCTTCCCCCAGAGCAAAGTAGAGGATTGCTTCCAGGCTTGGCTGGATTCAACACCAATTACAGGTTTATTAACTGCAACAGTACTCTCAACTAATTAAAGGCAATTTTTACTGTAACTATTCCTATCAGGCAAAGATATTTCAAATTATATCTGCATTTTAAACAGCTCCAGAGGACATCAGTCAAGTTCCTTCTATTTAGAAGTGATGATGAGACCAGCACAGCAACTATAATTATCAAACAGTCTTTTTGTAAGGCAAGTGAGACTAGCAAAAAATTCACCATGTGAATGTGCCACACACTCCACCTCCTCCTTTGGGGAGCATTTCAGAGCTTTGCTTTCAAGTTCATAACACTCTATGTGATCACTAGGACACAGACATCCACACAGTTACAAACTGTGAAGCTGCCACACAGGTAAGGAAAAAGGACATACTATTCTTTACAGAGGGCCTCCAGACAAAAATCTCAGGTCAGCGTGAGCTTATCATACGCACTGCTCTCTCCTTCCATTCTTCTAACAAACTAAAATCCTTCATTTACAACAGGTAAGACAACAGTAATAGTAAAAAAATGATTCTTTGAAATAATTTCAAAATTTTCCTTCTTTTCATCTACCTTTGGCAATCAGGAGATTAGAAAGACATACTCAACTCTCCCCTAAGAAATGTGAACTGCAAAAATTAGGGTGACTGACATGTGAAAGGTTTATAATGCACCAGGTTTGTGTTAACGCTGCTTCTCTATATTTTTTAGAGGCAAAGCAAAAACACTAAGGTCTTACCAGAGAGTATGATTTTAAAAGACCTATAGCATAGACTTTAACCATATGTTAAGAGTGACTGAAATCAAAATGTGAGTCTTCCTGGATCAGCATTATTGTCTACTGAAATGATCTTATCCAGCAAGATTTCCAGCCTCTAATTTAGGCATTTTGTTCAGCTTGGACAGAAGCAGAGTGGACAATTGTACTTTGATGTACTTGTATATATTTGTAATCAATTCACATACATATATGATTACTAACAAAGTGACATATGTGTGGCAAACTCTCAAAATGCATTACTCAACCCACCTTTTTCAATAGTCTTTATACATCAACAGAAATACTTCCTTTCACTTGAGGCCTGCAAAGCGTTTTTTGGGGGATTTTTATTTGCTAGAACTCAGCCTGGGACAACATTATAATGTAACATTATAATGCAGTGTTCCTTTAGGAAAGAGATGATTAACCAAAACTAACACCATATTTATACAAACTCAGATAAAGACAATGCAATCTCATACCTCAGAAGATAAACAGTCGCCACAGTTGTCATGGGAGTATTTGTCTACTCACTCCTTGACTGCAAGGACAGGGTGAGTAAGGCAGGAGAGGAGGTAGTGCCTTATTTTGAGCTAAACAGAATAAATAAGACAGATCTGCTGTATTAAATCTTATGTTCCTTAGTCTTTGCCATCTGGCAAGTGATCGATGGCTCATGTGAAATGAGTGGGTGGTCATGGTCTGGTTTGTACCAGACATTTCTTGGGATCACAGAAAAAGAAAACAAAACACTGCAATTGGCACCAGCCACTGCTCTTGTTAGCAGCTTTCAGCAGGCGAACGACCAAACGAAACTGAAGACTAAACCTCTCCCTCCTTCGGAACTGGTCACAATTTCAAAAATCGATAAAAGCAAGTTTGTATAAGAGAAGGGGAAAGTTTGCAATGCCTCTGAATCTGTCATTCTGTTACAGGTAAAGAAAGCAGAAATTTCAGCCCTGGGGACAATCAATGACTTTATTATCCACGCTCTGATAATTCACCCTTCTGTGAGTATCAGGTCTGGAGCCTCGCCAAGGCACATGAAATTTATAGCACTGATTTCTTTTTCTGGGTAGATCTGATTCTAAAGTCTAAAACTGACATTATATAAAGTTATTATCTGGAAAAAAAAAAGTCATCTTAGCATAACAGGCTCAACAGAGGGGTGAGTGAACAACATGCAGGACGTATGCTAGGACATTGCTGCCAGCCTTAAATTAGTTCTAATAAGAGCTGTGAAAAGTGAAAGTTTTTTAAAATAAAACTTTATTAATAGATGAACAACAATGCTTAACAGTAGGTTTTCTACATTGAGGAATTATTTTTCAAAGGTTACCCTGCTGAAAAGGAGCCAAACACTACAGTATTTACATTGTTTCAAATTTAATACAATGCAGACTTGTCAAGCACAAATACCTTTGAAGGAAGCCATACAGTAAAGGCAGACTTGCTTTTCCCTAACAACATGGAATCTTTTCATTCTGAACTTAGAGCTAAAAAGGGGTTCAGGACTGGATATCAGAATCATGGAATATCCTGAGTTGGAAGGAACCCACAAGGATTATCAAAGTCCAGTTCTTGGCACTACACAGGACATCCCAAGAATCACACCATTCTTGTGCCTGAGAGCATTGTCCAAATGCTTCTTCAACTCTGTCAGGCTGGGGCTGTGACCACTTCCCTGGGGAGCCTGTTCCAGTGTCCAACCCCTCTCTGGTGAAGAACCTTTTCCTTAACCTCTCCTGACATAGCTTCAGGCCGCTCCCTCAGGTCCTCTCACTGGTCACCAGAGAGGAGAGATCAGCACCTGCCCTGACATTTCCCCTTGTGAGGATGCCAAAAACCACAAAGAGGTCTGCCCTCAGTCTCCTCCAGGCTGAACAGACCAAATGACCTCAGCCGCTCCTCACGTGGCTTCCCCTCCAGACCCTTCACCATCCTCATGGCCCTCCTTTGGACACTCTCTAATTGCTTAATGCCTTTTTTATATTGTGGTGCCCAAATCTGCACACAGGACTCGAGGTGATGCCACCCAGTGCAGGGCAGAGCAGGACCATCCCCTCCCTTGCCCGGCTGTGCCTAATGCCCCCAGGACACGGGTGGCCCTCCTGGCTGCCAGGGCACTGCTGACTCATATTTAATTTGTCACTAATCAGGACCACCAGGTCCCTTTTCACAGTGCCACCATATATTCCTTTTATTTCAAGGAACACTCACTTAGCATATAGTCATATTGTGAAATGGCACCATTAGCTTTTTTTAATTCAATATACCAACTCACTGAGCAATTTTAAATCATATTTCAGCTGTGCCTGAACAACAAAAGCAAACCAAACTCCTGTTTGCACAAATAGCATTAAAGCAATTACACAAAGGCAAACTGGATTGTAGGCTATTTTCCATTCCAGAGAATGTATACCAAAATAACATTTATTTATTTACTTTTAAGATCTTGCTCACTATCTTATAATTTTCCAATAAAGAATTTAGACAAATAATTTTGAGTGCTCAGTGGTTTTCCTTTCACAAACCAAAACTTACATGGGAACACTAAGAATCCAGACAAAAATACTAATCTAACTAAATCTATATGAGATTAATAAAAGAAAGAAAACTCATGGGGGAATCAGTCTGCTAAGGTCACATGCTTCAAAAGCAGAAGTTTTTCCTTTGAAGCTATTACTTCTAAAGTAGAGGTGAAAAATATATTGCTAATGTCCTGAGAGATAATATGCTTGTCAGAATTCAATAAAGAAAAAACAGCATTCACATCTGCACTGGGGTTTTTTCTGCTTGCAAAAATAGTTTCTCCAAATCTCACTGGGCAAGATTAGAAGATCTAATGACTTACCAGTCAGCCATGGGCCTAAACATTTTAAAAAGCAACATATAAAGGAATACAACACAACTCAGTTTGTTATGACACATACAGCTTTTCTGAAGTCATCAGACTTAGCTGCTATACAATTTTTAACCAGTGGACAAAGCAACACTGATATCATAAAACTTGGCAAGGTTCTGAAGAACAGGGAAAAAACCCCACCAAAACAACCCAGAAAACCCCACTAAAAACAAAACCCCAGCAAGACCAAGCTGTTGAATCTCTGCCAATATACACATCCAGCAGTGCTCTGTGAAAGAAGGGTAGACAAAGGTCACGGAACTGTTCTCTGCTATCTCCCTTGTTCTGTGGGGCTTGCATATCCCTTAAAGCATATGTGCATAAATTAAGGATAGGTATTTCTTGATTTTAACAAACCACACGTTCTCTGTGGTTGTTACAAACAGGGTAAGTCCAGGGTAATCATTGTCACCAGCTGGAGAGAGAAAGCACTTTCAAAAACTACTTCAGTATCTGAAGTTGCTCATGTGGTAGTTAAGGAAACTGCTTTGAATTACTACACGCAGCATGCCAAGAGCTGTTATACTGGTATCTTAATTTCTGTAAGTCTTTCATTCCAAAAAAGAAAACTACACAACCTAGTTCCATAGGCTTCCTGTAGGCTGGATTTCTACTAACATTTTACACGAGTGTAATGTGATGCTGATCAATAGCACTATTCTCTTGAAAACAAAGGAAACATGAGCACCTTCTGAAGAGAGAGAATGGCACTGATTTTTCCAATAAAGCTGTTCAATGAGAGACATTATGGAACTCCATCCTAAAAAAAGTGTGCAAAATAAATAGACATTTTATATTTTTTAACACCTGGATGTTATGAGTCTTGAGCATAACCATAAGCTCTATAACATCACTGAAGTATAGCAGCACCTGAGGTCAGAAGAAAGCTGCTTTTCAAGAGCATACATGTCTCCCAACTGCTTATCACAAAACGCCAAAAGCCATACTTTTTATAGCAAGGACAATATAAGTAAAGAAAATTCAGCAACTTTAATCAGTAACGATCTGTGTAAAAAGCCCTAAAATAAATACTTTAACATAGCAACTAGTCTGGGCCTTGGCTTCACCCTTCTTCATAAAAACTGCCTTTAAACCATGATGTACTCTCTAAAACTATATTCCAAGATCTATTGTCCCACCATACTGTCCTACCAAGTATTTCTGTGGAGACTGCTCTTCCAAACAGTGTCCCAGCCCCATTCTCTCTCTCCTGGATTATTTAGCAAATTCATAACCTGATACCCAGCAATGCTGGCACTTCAGAATGACTGTAGCACAAAGGAAGCTGCTTTCAAACAGACAACACACCCAGTCCCCATTGGTTCTGAAAAGGATAATGACAACTTGTTAGGAAAAAGTTCTAAAAAAAAAAAGAAAAAAGTTTTAATGACTGAAAAGATTGATGAAAGATTTGAAGAAGTAACTGCAGAGCTTCTTTAAATAACAAAGCCTAGGAGGAGGGACAATAGACAGCGAGAGTGTAAAAAACCAAGATTATCAACAGAGAAATTATTTATTTTTCTACAATGAACTGGGTTTTGGAGATTTATTTTATCATTTATATTTACCTCAGAGAAAAAATGCTCAAAAGCAACTGAATAGAATTTAACAGCTGGCTTTTATTAAAAAAAATAACAACAAACCAACAAATGCCTCATGGTAACAGAGCATCAAGGTGAAGAAAAGCACTGATGCAAAATAAACAGTGGAGAGAGACAAGCAGATATTTAGGGCACTGGACAACTCATATCTACTATGGAAGGACAGAGGATTAAGTTAACCCTGCCAGAATTTGAGTCTGTGGTTCTAGAGAAACAGGATTTAAAACGTAATGCATGCAGTGCTATACTGGGCATGCTGACATACTCTTCTCAACAGTTTCTTGAAGTTAATCATATCACATCATAGAAATGCTTGATTGGAATTTTGGAAACCAATAGGGAGAAGAAATATTTAGTAGCAGTTGAAATGTTTTCCATGTCATTTCTTAATCACACTTTCTGTGAGGCACTAAAAAAAATAATTAATGGTTGCTTCTAGCTCTTAGAAGTTTCCATTTTGAAAAGGAAAATTTTCTTAGCATCTAGTTCACATAAATTATGACATCCTTTATACTTTAGATATTAAGGCTGTAGCTCAACCAGCGCTCAGATGGGCCCATCTGTTTCCTAGGAAGTGTCTGGTATTAAATATAAGGCATTTTCTGGTACAGCTACAGAAATTGTTAAAACCAACAGCTATCAGAACTGCCAAATCTGCAAAATCACTGAAACAACCAGGAAAAGTTTGGAAAAGATCACCTGTATAGCAATACTTCAGTTCACATCCATAGCTGTCTTGTAACACAATATAGGATTAGATTACGATTTTAAAATAACTGCTTCCATAACAAACAAATGTAGGAAGAACACTGTGCTAAATCAAACACTGTGCTCAAATCTAACACAAAACCAGAATGAGACAATTGTGTCTGTAGATTGGTCAGGCTGCTGCTAATCCCCTGTGGATCTTAGTCAAGTAATCCTGATCCAGCAGCAGGTCCCGATCCCTGTGCGCAGCCCAGAAGGCAGATGTCTGTCCCAGAAGCTGATTACAAGCATCTGCCTATATTACGTGGATTCAAACTTACAACTCTCACTTCAAAAGGAAAATGTCTGCCTAGTCAAAATATGACTTAAGATGTAATCCAGACTCTCTATGTCCTGTTAATCTCTGGCCTCTACTGAGTGGAAAAAAAAAATGCCAGAGAAATTCTTATTGCTTAAGACTACTAAAAAATGAATCCTGTCTCTGTAACAGAGTCAGGACAGTACTCCTCTTGAACATGCACCAACTTTATATATACACATTAACTACAAAAATGTCCATTTGCACAGAATACCAGTCTGAGCAGGATCTAGGACTTATTTCAAAGCAGCACTCTAATGATTACAACCAGACTCTTCACTCTTCCCTCTCACATCCACTTATGTCTGCAGTAGATCTTGCTCCTGCCACACCGACCCTTACAGCAGTCCAGTATCCAGATCTGTAGACCACCAATATCATTTGTGTTATGTTAGTGCCCACAAACTCTATTCACAAATCAAGACTGTGCTGCACATCCTACACTGTACAACCACAAATGAACAGACTGACAACACACTCCACCTGCCTATCCAGCTTCAAAAGACCTTAAGTGAACATTTATGGAGAGAGCTCCAATGCAATTCTGCCCACTGCATGTGGATAAGGAAGTAGTTTCTCTTCACAGTTGGATCACAGCAATGGTTTATCTAATCCAGCACCCTGTCCCTGACAGCGGCAGCAGGAGAGCACATGATACTTTAGAAAGTGGCTGAGCTATTCCTCTTAAACTTCCATCCAACTACAGTCATCAATCTACGGATGTTGGAGGGCATACCCCTAGCTATTCCCTTTCGAATCTGTTTAGAGCATGTGTTTCTGAATATGCCTGATCTCATTTGCACATCCTGATTTCTGGATAGCATTTTCTTTAGGTTTTTTTCACTTTCAATAATGGAAAGAAAAATCTTATTTTAAAATTCTTCTGACACTTTCTTCTGGAATTAGTATAAGCACACTTTTCAGTCATCAGTAACACAAGTCTTTCTCTATTTGTTGACTCCTGTATTTGCAGATTTCCAAACTACTCTTGGGTAAGACATAATTTGTCTCATTCTCTAGTTTAACACAGTTTCTACACTGCATGTAGAAACTTGATCTAATAAGATCAAGGAGCTACTGAACATTATATTTAAGGCGTATCTTGAGTGACTGAAGTTTAGAGATGGATGCCAGGATGAATATAGCAAAGCCAGAAAAACTAATATGGGATAAGTTAGCCCTAAAGCTTAACTGCTACATTTAAGTGTACTGTAGCTTTGGTACTTGCTTAATTCAATAAAGTCAGAAGTGAATCTGCATATCAAAGTGTCACTACTTCCAAAGGAAAAACAACCCCAAAACACTGTGTAGACACACAGAGCTTAATACACAGTGCACTATTTCTACATCAGCAACCCAGACTTTGGATATCACACTTTGCAGCAGTAATAATATCTTTATAGTCCCATCAGCCATCCTGGTGAAGCCATGTCTCAAAGCATGTTTGTCATACCAAGCTAATACATGTTCACCCTTTTACACATCTGGTTTTTGAAGCTACGGCCCTTTATTCATCAGCCTTAGCTACACACATTAAGTTAAAGAAGAGCTACAGAAATGGAACCCATTGTAAGTAATCAGCCATCCATTCCTATGTAAAAAAAATGACCAGCTCTTTGTAGGACGAAAATATGTGGAGGGTAAAGCTCAAATTCACCTCAGCTAAGTAGTTCAGTAAACCACATAGCCTGAGGATCTGTCCCAGGATTCCTTTAGAGTTAAAGAGAAAGAGATGCAAGGGAGCATTATTTTTTTTTGAGGAAACAGAGACATCGGGGGCTACTGTGTAGTCATGTGAAGTCTGAAATAAAAAAATATGTGCCACACAGACCTCAAGCTGCCAAATAAATCAACCACAGATGAGACAAATTGTGTGTGATATAATGGTCTGTAGACACAGTGCTCTGCTCTAACATCTAATCAGATAAAAGAAGGGTCCCACAGCTTAATGTTGTTCTAAGACTCAGGGAGTTTCTCTAAAGCCTTACATTAAGTCAAACATTCAGTCATTTATATCACCTACAATAGGAAAATGACATCACTTGGTAAAGTATTCCAGTTGCTAGCAAGCTGGGTTGTACCTGAAAGGCAAACTACAGGTAAAGACTGCACAGACCCAACATAACATCCTGATTCATTCACTCTCTGCCCCTTGGTCTTGACAAACACATCAGAGACTACAACAAAAAGATACCTCTTAATATTTACACTGCTCAAAGCCTCAATAACATTGCTGATTTTCTTAGGCTAACCCACAGTAAATATCAGCTTCATGGACAAGGAAAGTGCCACAAAATAAATAATTAAAAACAGCTAGATGATTACTGGTTTTGACTCCAACCCAGAAGCTTGAAACTTGAGTAGAATTCAATTTACTCGCTTTAATGAATTCTTTCTGCCATGCAGCTGATTTCACACATTTCCTCCTGCTCAGATTATTAAAAAGGAAAAGCAACTAGTATAAACATCAAAGAGTGGCATTATTGCATTGTGTGACACCGGGGTTTTTCCAAAGCTCCAGGTAATGACCAGTGAACTTTCTGATCCCTTGGCAGGATGGGCATAGAAAACAACATCATGCACTCGCTACCCAAAAGGTACTACCTACATGTGATGACGTTTGGGAAGCTGTGACTCAGTGACACAGTACTATAACAGCACGAGAGAAGTACCACGCATTCAGACCACCCTTCACGGGAACACAGCTCTGCTCCTGCTACAGTGATGACAGCATCAGCTCATAATATTTTTCCCTTTATCTTCTAGCCCTTTGAAACCATACCTGCACAGGCACATGTATCATAAATTCACTCAACTCAATATTAATTCATGCTACTTCTAATAATAATAATGATGCTTCACCTTTCGTTTTTGGTATAGTATAGTCTGCAGTGAGGCTTGCAGTCTCCCAAAAACAACTAACACCAGCAAGTTCTGCCACAAAAACAGTTGTGAACTGTTCTACTATTCATTTTACTTAGCCACTTCCTCTGAGGTCAAAACTGATGATATGTAGTAATCAGTAATACGAACTGATCCTGGATTACACAAGATTGACAAAAGTAGAAACACTTTTTTGAACATTTATTCTTACATAAACTCCCCCCAAAAATACAATACTATACTGAGACTTAAAATCTCTGCTACTGTCTTGTAAATGTTTTCCTAGGCCAGCATCACAGAGAACTCCAGTGGTCAGCAATTCAGACCTTTTCTTCCAGAACACTTAATGCAATTCTATCAAGCAAAAGAAAGTAGCTTTGACTGCAGGACAAGCTTCCTAGGAGATTTAACTGGATTAAATCAATTTTTGCATCAAAGTTTCACGACTTGTATCTGCCATTTCTAACGCTGAATGAAGAAAAATGCAAATGAAGAAAAAACCCTTCTGGCTCCAGAGTTGAACAAAACCAGTGGCTCCAAAGGCCTCACTGCAAACACCACATGTACACACAGACCCCTGGAGCAGGCCCCTCAGCAAGCTCTCGGCCTGAGGGTCTTAAAGCACAAACATCCACATATTGCAGGTACCACCCTGAGTTAATCACAGTTGTGCCCATCTGCACCCATACATCTGACCACTTTCATGCATCTGACCCAAGTCCACATGAAACCCTCTGTAAGACGAGGTCAGGCTCCCAGTTCCTCTAGCTCCCAGATGCCCTCTCAGCCACATTTGTTGCAGGAGGATGTCCCAGAAACTCAAGCTGGAGAGGAGCAGGTTACAAAACTGCAGCTAAAAGCAGGTACAGCTGTAAGCCTGTGGTGTATATTTCAAAATGACCGCGTGGTACCGTGCTCACTCACGCTGACAGACACCAGTGACAGGGCAGTGCGTGGCTTTGCCCGACCTCAGCAGAGGGCATTGCAGTTGCAATTCACCTTCTGTGCACAAGACGTGCTGTACAGCTGGAAAACCCGTGATGTTGCGAGTGTGGGAAAGTCCCATGCCACTGGCTTGTGTGAAAGTCAGCCTGCAGTCCACAGCCTAAAACCAGCATTATCTAGTCAACAGCACACAGCATGCATCTATTGCTCCAGTGTTCTCAGGGTTGCACAGCCAAAGGCTGGAGTTACACAATCAAGACAACTTTTCTATTCCACCCTCCTGTCAGATGCTTGCAACTTTTCATCTGGGGAAAAAAAAAACAATTCAGTATTTTCTTAGCTACACCCTTGGAAGTCTCACTCTGCAGTTAACAAGAGAAACTAAACAAGGAAATGTCAATCGCCATTTTCACTGGCATGAGACTGAGGGCTTCAGTCTTAGCGTAGGCCACATCCAACAAAATGGACAAAATGAAGCCAAGTTAAAATAACTATCATTTACAACTTCACCAGCTGTACACAGAGAGGCCTACAGGAAAAACCATACTATTCTTCTACCAGTAAAGCACTGTCTTCTCTTGCAGTATGTTTTCCAGTCTATCAACCTAGTTGTTTTCAAAAGTTCCAAATACAGGAGCTTTTTCCAGCTCCAAGGAAAATTTACCACGTCCTTTCACTAGTACTTGGATCTTCAGCCAGTTACAGTCACACATACTGAACTGAGCCAGTAAGTCTTATGCTACACATACTTCATCCAGTACAACTTAAATCTAGACCTAATGCCATAAATCCATTTGAAAAGTGTTAAGTTAGAAGAAAATATTCAAAGAAAATTATTTCTATATACAAACATTTTTCTAAGGATCTCAAAGTCAGACTTTATTAATTTCAAATAAAAGTGGAAATCAGGCGATATTAAGGTAGCCATATGTCTTATTGTAGAAATTAGGAAACCTGCAGATAGACTGACCACTGCTATTTTTTAAGACTACACTGAAAACATAGGGCAAAGCCAGGAACAGGGTTAAGCCTGCACAGTACTCTTATCTACCGATTACACTGTGGATTTTCAAACTCAAAGGTGGCAAAGTTTCAAGGGGCCATGACCATCCTTTCTTTGTGATATATCAAGTGGAAAGGGAAGGAAAGGGAAAGGGAACATGATATGGAAAAATCTGAAAGAACCATTCAATTAAGCCATAAGTGGAGCAAGTGGTAAATAGCATGAAAATATTTCCAGTGAAGATCAAGTGCATCATCAACAATTTAAGCAAAAAATTTTCTGTAAAAGCATCACACTGGTATTGTTTTTATGCTTGGAAATGTTTCCCAGAACAAAAAGATTTTGTCACTGGTCTTTTTTTCCCTTCTTAGTGGAAGTTTCTTGCAGAGGAAAAGAGAAAGAAGACATGAAAGTATACACAGAAGTCAAACATCTGCCCTTCTTTTTGTTCTTACCAGTGTAGAAAAATATAAGAAAAAGGCAGCTTTTTCTTTCAGAAGTGAAAGACTTTTAAATGAACACAACTTACAGCTGTGCAGAATGAACTGGATTTTAAGGACTATACCAATAAAAACATTGTGAATCACTTTTGAAGTCACAGTTGAGACAATATTCTGCTTTTGTCCATACTTAAACAGTCTTAGTGCTTTCCAAAAAAAAATGGAAGTTTTACTTCTTTCTTTAATAGTTTGCTGACTTTGCCCCTCTCTGCGAGGGCTGATATGTAACTAGGCTCATCCTTCTTCCCACCCAGTAATCATGGATGCAGTAGAAGTCAGAACATCTCTTCAAGCACAAAACCTAATTTCGAAGTTCTCAGTCTTTACCACAAATCTCTTAGTTACAGTAAAGCCACAAGCGTTTTACCAGATCTAGCTACAGTGAAAACAACTCAATGGATATAAATATCATCACACATTTGCAGACACTGGGCAGAACCCACAAATCTTTCTGGAGAGCAGCCAGTGGGAGTTCCAGAGCCTTTAAGGCTTTGCAAAAGGAAACAATTTAGCCTCCTATAACAAATGTGCTGTCCCTAAAGAATAGTGTCATGGAAATCAGAGCACATAGAAACAGGATTTTAAAAAATAACATGCTACAGTCTTAACCAGCTTTCCAAACAGTCCCTTAAATGTAATTTTATACTGGGAAGTTATATTAAATGTAGAGAATTATTCCTCTCTTCACATCATTAAGTAAGGTAGGTATGCTTCTCAGAATCTAAAAGCTAGTTATTGGAAAAGATGGCTTGTCCCCTCTGGAGCCTAGCTGTATCTCAAAACTACTCTTTCTACCAGAAAACCAAACGGATAAGTGACAAGAGAAGGTTCCATCACTTTTTTTTCCTTGATGATTCCTGCCTAACATACCCAATTTACAAATCCATGTGTCAGGCTGCCTTTCTTAATACCATCAGGCTGTAAATTTTACATGGAGTCACATCTCTGACATCACATCAGTAATGAAACAATTTTTCACTTGAAAATGAAACATTAGTTCATGAAAGAGAAATAGTCTGAATTTATTGTTTTCTTAAGAGTGTCCTTGTTGCCCTGAACCAATCTACACAGAAACTTATTTCTGTAAGTAGAACAAGCATATCTGATTTCCAAAATTTTATATGTAAGCTAGTATCAGTTTTAGTCAATTTTCTGGCCAAACCAACACTTTAAAAACATCTCCTCCCAGGAAAAGAAAAGAAGGGGGAAAAAAGAAAAAGGAATCAATGCTATTAGTTGAGTTAAATGGTTCTAATGAAGTTCCTATCCATGTTGCAGTCATATGTATCAGCTAAAATTTTACTTTTCTATTTCCCACATTATCATTGGCTGAAGAGGTTCACTCTGGCACATACATTCACTGAACAACCTCAAGGGGTGTTACAAACGAAGAACAAACTGAAGTATCACCCGCCTCATGTATTTCCATACAGAACAGTTAGTACTGGGCAAGCAAAGACATCAAATCCATTTACTGGCTGGTCCTGCTTATCCGTCACTAACGTTTACAGGCACAAGTCTGCGAGCTGTGTGATTCTTCTTCTACAACACCAAAGAACCCAAGTCCACAGTTCTGAGGAGTATTTTGCATTCCAAATAGTTGCATGAAGCTTGGAGAGTACCCACAGTTAGTTTTAACGCTTGAATAAGGCACTACAAAAGATTCAGAATCAGAATCTAAATAAGCTAAAAATTAATAGAAGAAACAATTCATCTCCTGTGAACACCTGTTTAATTGTGTAGGTTTGAAGCAAGGCTGAGACCAATCCTCTAAATAAAGGTGGACTTCACTGTTTTCTACTTCAACTTCTATCTTATGAAACAACTTCAAATAACTTAAATAATAAATGAATGGCTGATAAATATTGTTTTAACTTTCCCCTCTGTAACACAAACACCTGCTTTTCGTCCTGTTCACACTTCCATTCATGCATGAAGTGTATGTACAAAGAGGGTTATTGTGTCATTGAGTAAATAGGCACTGAAATCAAATCAAAACTAGTAACCCCAAATATTAGTTTTCTGTTCCCTGTGCGAAGGCAGTGAGTTCTTCTGAGCTAAACTTACACATAATAGTTATTTGCAAATCATTACTTCCCCCAATATGAAAATTGTACCACCTAAAGGCAAGTAACACTGAACACATGGACTGCATTAAAGAGATCTGCTATTTGAGAAGCCAAACAGACAGAATTTCACTTGTTGGCCTGCTCTACCTCTCTGCTCCCAATGCTCTCTTATTTAACAGACTAAATGTACAGGACAATGTTCTTAAATGTTAATGACAATGAATACCTTCCAAAAAGCACCAGCCAGATCTTTTATTTATATACATAAAGCTTTTATCTTTACTATCTCCAACAATGAAGGCTGTGTTTGATTTGGTTATGGGAGACTCAATGAAACCTTATAATCTGTGTTACTGCACTTCAATGCAGATTTCCTTCCCAGAAATACCCACTCTACACTGCAAATATATTATGCTAATGGACTGTCACAGAGGGCATTAGGCACTTCTGCATCAGCGCTGTATCACAGCCTCTTGCCTGGCCAACACTCTCTTTGGGCCCTGTAGAGAGAAAAAGTATGTTTATACAGTGATAACTTCTATCCTGATGTGTTCCCGCTTCTCTCTGTTGTTCCCTACTGTCCATTTATTGTGGGAGCGACAGGGACATGAGAGCCACGGTATGGTTACAGATCTTGTGGTAATGTCTTTTACAATTTCAGGTTTAGGAATGTCTGTGCTGGTTTCAGCTGGAGTAGAGTTTATTTTCTTCACAGTGGCTAGTACAGGACTATGTTTTAGATTTGTGCTGAACAGAGACTTAATAACATAGAGATGTTTTTGTTACTGTTGAGCAGGGTTTACAAAGAGCCAAGGCCTTTTCTGCTTTTCCTACAACCACACTGGGGCTGCACAGGAGGCTGGGAGGAGGCACAGCCAGGGCAGGTGACCCCAACTGACCAAAGGGACATTGCAGACCATGTGGCATCATGCCCAGTATATACAGGAGGGGGAAGAAGGAAGAAGGGGGACATTTGGAGTGATGGTGTTTGTCTTCCCAAGTCACCATGACAGATGATGGGGCCCTGCTCTCCTGGGGATGGCTGAACACCTGCCTGCCCATGGGAAGCACTGAACTCGGATTCCTTGTTTTGCTTTGCTGGTGTGCATAGCTTTTCCTTTCCCTGTTACATTCTCTTTATCTCAATCCAGGGGTTTTCTGGCTTTTGCCCTTCTGATTCTCTCGCTGACCCCACTGGTGGGGGAGTGAGCAAGTGGCTGCCTGGGGTGAAACCACAACAGTGTCTTACACAGAAGTATGTATAAAGAGTATCTCCTAGACATCAGCTAATACAAATAGTATTACTCCCAAATAGATTATGTCTAAAAAAAAACTCCACCTTACATACAGAACAGAGAAAATCATATGAAACAGGTGTTGGTAACAGCAATCAGTAGCTTACTGACAGTAACATCATTTAATGCTCAAGTATCACAAGGATAAAAAAAAGTATAAAGCAGGAGAGCATAATAAGGTAGCTGATCCACATGACAAAAGCAACTTGTGGATGCAGCTGCAATGGCAAATACTACTGTATTTGATCTCCATTATTTTCTAAATTGAAGGCTTCGTGTTTGTTCTTCTAAACTACAAGCATGATAAAACTATCGTTTTATTGCCATATTTAACACAGTACAGAGCTACTCAGCTAATATATTCATGTTACACTACAATATACTCTTTCACTAGACCTTAACACGGCTTGTTAAGACTGTATCTTAGAGGTTCTGAATATGTTTTGTATTGAGGTCATGAAGTGAGTGACAGTATAAGTAAGGGAGAGTAGAGGACACCCCCATTACAAGAAAACATAAGCTCAGGAAAGCTACCTAAAGAAAAAGAACCTGTTCAAGAAACTGTTACTCCCTTTCAGAAGCAATGAAACTTAGGCAAGAGTATCACAAACCTGCAGAAGAAAACAAAGAGCTGGAAGCAACTAAGGAGATACCAATGAATTTTTTAAGCTCTTCTTTGCTGGCAAAACAGAAAGCAAAACTAGTAAAACAAAAATATTCACTCTTTGCAAATTCAAACAAGTACCAGAAGAAACCAGCTGTCCTTTCTGCTTTCAAAAGAAAACAAGTTCTCCCTCATACCCTAATGGGTAACAGTAAGGGAAGGTGTTAATAGCTTTTTCACCAGTCAGTTTTGTAATTGCACAACTTATGGTTTTGGTTCTAAATGCAAGAATCATCAGTCAGGAAAACTTCTTTGCTTCTAAAATCTCTTCTCCGACATACTACTGCCAGAAACTGTGCTGGT
The DNA here is from genome assembly GCA_013389985.1 of Dryoscopus gambensis. Classification (NCBI taxonomy): domain Eukaryota; kingdom Metazoa; phylum Chordata; class Aves; order Passeriformes; family Malaconotidae; genus Dryoscopus; species Dryoscopus gambensis. The sequence goes on from WEIT01014391.1 coordinate 25,645, forward strand.
CTTCTCAGACAGACTGCATCAGGCTTATATTAATTTGAGTAAGTATGAAAAGCTCTGCTCTCAGACATTTCTTGAAGGATCACTTTAATAACTTCCTTTAATTCAAATACGTGTTGTTTGTGGTTTTTCCCATAACTGCAGCCTAACCCTCTCAACATTGTATGCAATTCTTTTTCCTTTTTTTTTGTCTGCCTATCACCATAAAAACAGTTTCAGGATTAAAACCACAATCAAGCTCTGTCTACGTGCCACAGGAGAAAAGCAACATGGCCACCTGATCAAGATTAGAAAGATTACACACATAAAAGTAGTTATGGTTAATCAGCTACTACACCTGCAGTGACTGGGTGTAGCTGTGCCCTTTCTAACAATGTCAAGGTTGTACTCATTTAACCACGACACATGAAAAGACAAACAGTTTCTGGGACTGAAACCTACCTCAGTCTATTTAGATCATGTGAGTTCTCAACAATGATTCAGAGCAGGAGAAGGCTGAGGTCACTCTGCAGCCAGACATGATGACTTAGGACTAAAATATTTTAACTCCCTGTGAGTTGGATTGCTTTTGCTTTGAAGCAGTGCCTCTAGCAAGCAGAAAGCAGCAATTCATTTAGTGTAATAGAAAAGAATTTGATTCCTAACCTTAACAGACCTTTTTCTTCAAGAGACAGTTACTCAGAACAAATGCACATCACAGCTGATTCAACTGGACCTGGAATAGTAATAAAGGCAATTCTTCAAAAAGCTCAGCTTCTGGAGGCTTAAGGTATTTTTACTTACCATTTCAATTAAAGGACATAATTTGCCATTTACTTATTCACAGATGTCTCTAAAAGTTTTGGGTTCTAAGAAACATGCAAGACACTTAACTGCAAGAGAAGCTCCAACTTCAACCACCCCACCATGTGCCTATCTACACTACATGTAGAAAGCTGATGTGGGAGCGGAAAGCAATAGAAAAAGCAATACAATTTGCAATTAATGTTAAATCAATGTTTCCATTTCATGTGTTCTATGAATATCAACTGGGCACGGCACATTAAGAGATATAAATGAAGTATTAAGCATAGACATTCAGTGACATACACTGACTCCAGAATTAGATACACACAAAATATTAATAATTATTACATAGAAAATACTAGAAAACAACAATACTGAAAGGTTACGAGCGGTTCACAAAATTCTGATGCACAGTTTTATCCCATTTTAACACTACTAATTTTTATGAAAATCTGTATTCAGAGATACAAACAGTTCTTTCTCTTTAAAATAAAATTGAAGCTTTTCTCAGTATTGCATTTCTCCTGCATTGTTTCTTTTCTTCTAGTACTGCTAGCAAATACTGCATGCACTGCTGAACAGCTGGATTTTGTATTTCAGCAATCCTGAGAGAAAAAAAGTAAGTGCTCTCCCAGTGTGCTTTGGTTTCCTCATGATGTAATGGCCTACAGACTAACGGTTAATAATTTTCAGAGTAATATGTTGAGACAATCTTTACTATTTTAAACAAACACAAATCCATAGAAACAGTCATGAAACAAAACTGAAGTCAATGCACTGCATATTTACAGTCACAAACATCACAGCACAGTTTGGGGCAGAAATTAGAATGCTACAAACACATGAAATTCTGAGAAAATGTAGCAGGCAATGTCACTGAGATATGGATAGAAGTCAATTAACACCCATGCTCATTGGAAATGTTACTTTTGTCAAGTGCAGAATTTGGAGACAGAATAATTACAGTACTTAAGGAAACATGATTTTTTAATTTAAAAAGCAATTCAAAATAATTACTTTTCAGATGTGAAAGAAGAGCTTTAGTGAAATTCTGTTTTTCCACCCTAACAACTGAAATACTGAATTTCTGTTAGCTGTCTTAATTTCTGATTTGATCTGCTGGAGTAAACCAGAGGTAGGCCATGAAGATAGTAAGAGAGCTAGAGCACCTCTCCTATTAAGACAGGCTGAGAGAGTTGGAGTTGTTCAACTCCAACTGGAGTTGAGAGCCTGGAGAAGAAAAGGCTCCAGGGAGACCTTACAGGACCTCCCAGTCCCTAAAGGGGGCTACAAGAGAGCTGGAAAGAGACTTTTCATGAGACCGTGTAGTGACAGGGCAAGAGGGAGTGGCTTTAAACTGAAAGAGGGTAGGTTTAGATTGGACATAAGGAAGAAATTCTTTACTGTTAGAGTGGTGAGGCACTGGAACAGGTTGCCCAGAGCAGGTGTGGATGCCCCATCCCTAAAAAGTGTTCAACACCAGGTTAGATGGGGCTTTAAGCAGCCTGGTCTAGTGGAAGGTGCCCTGCCCACGGCAGGGGGGTTGGAACTAGATGATCTTCAAGGTCCCTTCCAGACTATTCTATGACCTGCAAAGTTCACTGCTCCTTTTCCTGTGTCCAGTACACCCAAAGTCTGATGTCAAATGAATGTCCACATCAAATGGGGATATAAAACAAGAGAGCCTGAGTTGCACATGACAGAGTAAGATGTGGCTTGTTCAACACTTTGCAGTTCTTCTGTGTGTGCACATCATCATGCTAAAACATTCTTTAACAGAAAGCCATGGTAGACCTAAGTAAAACTGGGTGTACAGCATTTTGGCTGCCAGAATTTTTTTTATATATTATAGGCAGCAAATGGCAAAAATACAGTCAAATATACCAGTTTTACATGTATGCTTTTAATACTTCCAAGTTCTAACACATGGTTCCAGCAATTTAGGACCTTCTCATTCATCAAAGACCCCCAGAGGCCCAGGCAGTACTTCCACAGATGTTTCCCTGTAAGCACTGAGAACCTGAGCAACTCATATCAGTACTATTTCTGCAGCACCACATGTCAAGCTGGGACAGTGGTCAGAATTTAAACTAACCCCATCTTTTCTCCTTTCTATACAGGCTTTTAAGATTCATTTATGTTTCTTGACCCAGCTCACAGGTGGCCCCTGAAATAGTTGCACCAACCAAACTGAACCCACAAGGGGAGAAGTGCATCACAGAAGTGGCATTTTAGAGAACAGTAGTAAGCACTGGGTGAAGACACCACAAAGATTGCCACAGTCATTTTGGCATTTATGGATGTGAATGATCATTGTCAGGGAAGTTACATAATGCTTCTGTTTCAGCAGCAAACAGGCTTAAAAAAATTGCCAGCCTTACCTACCTTCAGCTACTCTATATTGTCTCATACCATGCTTTTTCAGAAGGTTATTTTTAGCCTTGCTTATTTCAGTAAACTATTTTACTGCATGACACCACAAACCCTTAGGCTGGCATTGAAGGGGCTGTGAAGCACAGCACAGGGAAGGGAGCTAATATCCAGCCTTTTAACTAGCTCCACAACAAATACCAGAACTACCTGTAGTTATTAATCTTGAAAGTTACCGCTACGAGTCATCCAAATTCTCTGACAGTGTCTGAAAAATGCCAGAAATAATGGAATTAAAATAATATTATGCAAGATACCAAAAAGATACCATCTGGAAGAATATGCATTTCAAAATAGGATAGGACTTCTGGACTGCAGTTTCAGTAAGTCCGCTAAATTCACACAGGATACTGAAATCTCAAAATAGCATTTTTGATAGCAGCATCAACGGACACATCAGGAATCAATTTCAGCTTTCCGCGCTCTCTAAATGCTGACGATCTCCTTCCCATGATCCCTACTCAAATGCTTCCACTTGCTCCTATTAGCTTCTCTGCTCACTGAACCCTGCACTAAGCCATTTCAGCATGGTAACCCTACAGAAAATTACCACTTGTTTTGCTGCACGTACTTTCTTCTTGTGCTAGTGCATACAATGGCTCAGCAGAAGACCAGATAAGCACTGAAGCCAGTGCAAAGGGGAGAAGATGAGGAAACTGTCCAGGAATTAATCTTTTTTTCTAGGTGCAGTGAACACATAAATTACAGAAAGGCATGTCAGAGGAGCAAAGAACTGGGTGAAAGGACTAGTACATCATCTCACTTTGCTCCTTGGAACTGCAGCCTAAGTACATCTGAGTACTCTTGAAACATTTTTATGGGACATTTTAGAGAAGAAATTCACTGCACATGCAGCAGTAGATAAGGAGAACTTGACTGTTAAGTCAAGTCGGAGTGCTTCAACACAGACCCAAATCCTGCTTCTGATATAGTCTCCAAGGGAAACAGGCACAAAAA
>WEIT01014406.1:1938-16330 GCA_013389985.1 Dryoscopus gambensis
TTGGAGTCTTATTACTGCCACATGTCATAGGTAAATTTTATCCTCATTTTACCAACAGCCAGGCTAAGAAATAGGTTTACATCCATATTGGAAGAAGAAAGTGGCACTTATGAGCTACATCAAATCAACAGACTTCTGTATCCCACAGACTTCCTGTATGAATTCCTGCCTGTGACTAGTACCACACAGTGTCCACATTATGCTTCTAAAGCCTCATGCCTAGTCATGAGACCCAGGCTCTTGCAATTCCTTCCTGAAGTGAATATGAATAGGTACAAGTCTTCCAAGTACTGGTCAGCAATCTCTCAGGAAGATTTTCTTGAAACCCAGGCCTGCAAAGACTTGTGTCTCCTGTTCGTAGTGCTTGCAATCTGCAGGTGGAGGAGAAATGGGTTTTGCCCATGATCATCCTTTGAAGTATGAACAAGCTCGAAGTTTAGTTTAAAGCCTTATCTCAGCAGGGACTTGTATGTTCAGGCATGGATGTTTACCCATATGGTGGATGGTCGGTGTCCTTGGGCCTTGGAGTAGGCTTAGACACAGGTTTGTTTCTGCAATACCCCACGTCCTAGAGCTTTCATGACACAGTGGAGGAAGGCGTGGTATGACCAAAAAGAGACGTCTAGCATTCTGGTTCCATTTCAATCACAAGCAAGTCCTCTGTCCCTGAACAGACGTTGGATCATACAAATAGGGTTATACTACGAGTTCTGCACCTCTGTCTCTTCAGAGCCAAAGCCCATTTCTGGGCTGAGTAAAGCAGTGCTGTCTTTGCAAGTCATTCTTGCTGTTGACATTACCGAGGACCTCCACTTTGCAAATAACCATTTGGTGAATCTGTTCCATCCATCACCCTTCATCTTCCTCCTGCTGGACACCATGCCTTTCTATACTACTTATTCACCCTACAACCTTTGACACCCATCAGAAACCTCTACATATGGACATTTTCTGTTTGCTCCTGAGAAAGGATGGTCAGCAAGCTGGTGGCAGAAGATGTGTTAAAGTTCAAAGTAAAGCACAAAACCGGAGATGTTCAGAAGTCAAGGAGCTAAAAGATGAGTGATTATAGTTATTGCCAAGCTCATCTTAACTCAATTTCAGTTGCTTAGATGTATTCATGTATCTGCTCTCTCACTTGTGACAGGATGTTTTACAGACTGTCTTATACATAAGCCTCCTATTTTTCTGAGACCGGGACATTTTTTCTTATGATTTTCTGCCTAAAAAATAATAACCAATGCTTTTCTTGGACCTCTTTTTAATATGTAGAATGAGTTGAAAGCCTATACCAGAATAAATTTAGAGAGAGTGAATTTGATAAATACACCTGGTCTGAAAGGCTCCCTCAGCCATGGAAATAGTTACAGCAACCTGAGGCCTACTCCAAAGTATCACGACTACCTTGTGGTTGTTGCTGTACCTTGGTGATCCCTTAATGAGCCAGGAATTGCTGTTTGTGGAGTTGGAAGGAAAAGCTGTTCAAGCGAGAGGTTCAGGGGAACACAACCGCCCTCTGTGAGATCCTTCACCACAGCCTCAAGGGAAATAGCCTTGTAGGTACCTGTTAGTGTTTGGACAGTCCTGCAGCAGCCCTGCTCTTTGCTCCCAGCCTGTAGTGGCTGCTCCTCTGGAAGGCTTAGCTCTGGAGAGTGAAAAAGTACTGAACTCACACATCACAGCCCTGGGCACTTATCAGCAGCCCAGGATCACTCCCTCACCCAAGTCCAGTGGTACTGTGACCAGTGGCACCAATTTTGCTCACTGAAATGAGCTTTTGACATCTTTGCCTTGCAGACTCCTGTGTGTTACAGGCAAATCTGTGTAAGCTGCAACCACATATGATTGGGGTTCTGAAAACCACCTAGCTGGGACAACATAGTACTTAGCAACTGTCTGAATCAGAAGCTAACTCATGCTGGTTTTTTTCAGCTTTAAGCCCTTTTACCGTTTTTTCTTATGGGTTAGAGCAAGCATTTGTATGAATGGCTTCCCTAATCCTCTGGTACCTGATAATATCATACTGCTCCTCCCTCGTACACTGACAGCCCCTTAGACTGGGATGCACCTTACCCATGACCGCTCTCCCAGCTGTCTGGCTCTGTGATGCCCAGTATCCACCTTAGTTCAGCAGCAAAAAATCTTTCTAAAAAAAAAGACTCAGGCCTTCACTTGTCCTTATTTACCACTGTTTTCCTATCAGACCAAAGTATCACTTCTGCAGACCTTTCATATCAACAGAGACTACCTACCTTAGCATCAAAATCCTTTGGACACCCAGCGTTACCCACATGGTGGCCTGGGTAAATATTGTTTTCCAAGTAAGTGGTTAAACAAGCAGTGATGGATGTATGCCTGACTGACAAAAAATTTAAAAGTATTTGGTGTTTGCCTTCTCCCTTAGCATTTGTCCTTTAATGGGAAATGTATTTGTTCATTTCCTCTGATTCTAGTTCTTCTAAGATGCGACAGTTGGACCATCTCAGCACAGGTCTGCATCCCATTGAGAGCTGTGTTGTGTTCTACCCAGTTATTAGGGTCCACTTCTCTGCCACAGAGACTCCATGAATTCAAAACTTCTCAAAACAACTGTCGGTACTTTGTTCTTGTATTATCACAAATGTCACAGTCTCCAGTTGTTAACAGGCATATCCAGTTCAGACAGTCCATGACTGAAAAACACATCATTGTAGAGCCTAAAATTTCCTACTTACCTTATGGTGTCTGTAACTTGTTTCAGAACAATGTTTCTGGTGCTTTTAGGCTTGCCTACCAGTTCCCAAGTTTAACTTAATATATGGCTCATCTTATTTCAGGGTCACAGTCCATTCTCGGCCGTGTTTCTCCAGTGAGAAATTCCGCTGGGAGAATGGTGCTCTCATTTAATCAGAGAAGACAGGTTTGTAAGGGATGAAAGCTGTCTACTTCCTCCTTCTCCTCAGGGACACAACTACATTAGGCCATTTCTGAGTTCTCTTCACTGATTGCAAGTTGCATTGGCAACTTCTTGCAAAGAACTGTGGTCCACAGTTTCATAGAATTATAGTATCACAGAATGGCTTGGGTTGGAAGGGACTTCAGAGACCATCCAGTTTCAACCCCCTGCCGTGGGCACGGACAACTCCTACTAGACCAGCTGGTCAGAGCAACCTGGCCTTGAATACTGCCAGAGATGGAGAATCCACAACTTCTCTGGGCAACCTGTTCCTGTACCTCACCACCATCACAGTAAAGGATTTCTTCCTAATATCTGATCTAAACCTACTCTCTTTAAATTTGTGCACCTTTCTCCTGCCACTGATTGTTGCTGGAGATTGAGAGCGTGAATGTAGCCCTAGGGAAGCTTTCTGAGGATTTTATGCACTGACCAGCTTCATAAACTTGCATTCTAACCTGAGCAGCTCTCCCCATACTTTTGCTTTTTTAGTGGCCAAACTCTGGGCCTTACGTTAATTTTTGTGTATTTTACCCCATGCACGTCACCCTCTGGTTCCCTTGCCATGAGCTCTCCAAAATGAGATGACCCTCTTTTCAGCCCTGAATTTTAGACACACACAGGACAACCAGCTACACAAACCTTTCCCACTTTCCCTCTAGACTTCTGTCTACACTCAGGACTGTTGATGACATTTATTATTGTTCTATACTTCTACAGTGGATATTTTTTAGTCCCTTCCACTCTTGGTACACCAGCTTGCAAGAGAGTCTGGCAGGCATCCTCTTACCATTGTACTGGAGGTTCTGTTAGCCAGCAGCATATAACATGGGAGCTGGGATAATATAAACTGTTCCAAATGTGTCTCACAAAGTGCATTAAAAAGTTACAGTTCCCCACATTATCCTCTTTGAGAGATGAAAATTGCTTGTCTCTTTGTGACTGGCTGAAAGTTGTTTAAATCTCCTTGCTGCAGATACATGGCTCTGCCTAAAATCTGATCAGACTCTAGAGAATACCAGGATAACAACATGACAAACAGCCCTTCCCATGCCTTGATATCCAGATTGTCACAGACTGAAAATTCAGCTTTGCATTAGTGCTGAGTGAAAACTTGAGGGAAGAAACGGGAAAGGAATTCTGTACTTGCTGGTGCACAGAAAGGTCTCTGACTGTCTTGAAGGAAACAAGGAGTTTCACGGAGAGAGTAGGTTACCAGATTACTCACCCGAAAGAAATAGGATTTTTTCATTGTGGTAACTATCCAACTGCCTTGTAATGCCTCCTTTCAGGTATGGCTGCCCCAGTGCAGCCCACCTGGCCAGCTTGCCTAAATCAGCCCTGGGTGAAGCACTGCTCAGCCCGCACTCCCTTGGTCAATGTGTAAAGCGGATCAGCAGTTTGAAGGGATTTGTCCTCTAAAGGAGACCTGCAGCAGTCAAAGGAGAAAACTCATTCCAGGGATCATACTAGAGCATCTTGTTTTGAAAACCCTTTCTGAATGATGTACAAAATACTGGACAGATGCATCATGCACTTGGCCTTTTTGCAAGGCATATTATTATCAATTACTGCAGAACAAAACCAGAGTAAAACCCACTGGAGGGCAATTTGATCTTGTTCTTGAAGGTCTCACAGTATTTTGAGTCCTCTTTGTTGCGGTGGCTGAGCCAGAAGCAGTGGAGGCCGGGGGGCCAAAGAGCTCTGGTGCAGGAGAGGCCTTTTGGTGGGCCACCTCCAAAGTTTAAGATCACCCCAGATCAGGGTGAGAAAGAAAGCCTACCCCATCAGACTTTGTGTTCTATGCAGATTTGGGTTGTCTGGTTGGCCCGTTGGCCATAAGCCCCTTTTACCCCGTAAAAGATTGTTGTTATATTACCCTGCCTTCTCTCTGCCCCTGTACCCTCAGACCACTGGTTACTGGTCTCTGCCCGCCTCCTATCTGTACCCCTATATAAGTCTGTCATGGGCTGTTGTGGTAACATCAGGCCTCAGTTAGGGTTCTTCATCCATGGATCCCTTCGTTGTGGATTTGCAATAAGCCCTTCAGAATTCTATACGAGGAACCCCTCCTGACTCTTGGCCTGCAGTAACGCATGAGCTATCCAGCTTGAGTCGGAGTGTGTGCTTTCGTGCCTCCATCGGCACGGGTGGGAAAGTCGGCCTGCTAGCATGCTAAGCGGCACCACCGGAGTGATCCCTTGCCTGAGATGCTTTTGGGAAGACGCAGTGGCCTCTCCACCGCCCACTGCACAGTGTTACTTCTTTGTTCTTTATGAAACCTGGAAGAATAAAGTGTGCAGAATTATTCATTATATACAGGAATTGTAGGCTTTATAAAGAATGCTACAAATGCTTGGTTTTGGAATGAGGTCTTTGCCCTTGGTTTCTCTGACTTTTTAAAGTCACCTAACTTGTGCATTTTGTTCTGTTTTGGCCTTCTTGCCCATCTCACAGGCAGCCAGTGTGTTATAAAATGCTGATTGATCCCACAGTGGACAAACTGAAGACGCAGTTGCATGTATCTCCTGCAGCTTCTTAACCTCCCTTGAATTACTTCATGACCTCTGATAGCTCCTTTTTCTCAGTTAAAGTCACTTGGAAATCTGTTTAACAAAAAATATAAATTATGTAAATTGTAACAGCTTCTGAAGTTATACTGGCCACCAGGTATCTTTTTGTAATGTGTTTCAGGCACAGTTTTAACTTACACTAATTTTGTGTTTCTCATATCAGTACTGAGTCTGGAATTTTTGGAGCTAGCTTTCCAGCAGCAGAGAAATCAGGGACATAATTGGGGTAAAGGAGAGTTTAATGCCCAGAGCCCATGTTGTACCCTTCTGGTTAGGACAACAGAGTAAAGAGCTTTTCCACATGACAAAATTGTCTTCAGTGCTAGGCAAATATTCATGGAAATCTTTATCTTAAAGGCATTGCAAAAGGTTATGATGTTAGCATGATTAAGGAAAATACAAGATGGCAAGAAGGCTTCTAGTTCCTGTTCCAGGGAGTATTCAGCATCAAGAAACACACATGAGTCAACTGGCTTTACAGAAAGAGATAACCAAAGATATGTCACAAACAGTAAAAACATAAGTAAACCCCTTGCCTAAAATCATTAGTTTTCCAGTCCATGCAGGCCTTATCATCACCACTTTATCCACTTCAGAGGCCAAACTGCCTCTGTTACTTGGTACTCAAGCACACAGTGGCCTAACCCACAGTTCTGCAAAGAGAAGCAGCTAGGAGACAGACTTCAGGAATGAACTATTTGGAAAAACTGCTTCTATTTAGGGAGCTGGTTTTGCTAAGAGCAAAAGTAAACAGAAGTCTTCCATTTTCATATCTAATATATATAATATAATTTGTATAATAGCAACAACAGTTGAAAATCAGCTACTAAATTAAGATGTTCTATAAAATCTATTAAAGAAATTATTGACTCTTACTCATGATTCTCTAAATGTCACACCATTAGCATCTTGTGCACTCTGTGTTCTTCTAGAGAATATAGAAAATTGTCTGTAGCATCATCAATGAAATGATTCCAAATAATTGCATAGAAAGTGCATAATACGCTTTGTGGGATACACAAATAATGAACTCACCTGACTGACAACTTTTTATGGTGTTTTACAAAATGAAGCAAACATTGTCTTAAGACCAAATGAAATATCATGCTTTCAGTTTGATTTCCAGCAGGGCACATTCCACCTTGAGTTAGTTTTCAACCACTTGCCAAAAAAAGAAAAATAAGCTGCTGCATTTGGATATGGAGTGTGAAATCACCCGGATGGGAGTAATGTGAGTGCACATAATTGTACACCTGTTAGTTATTTCTGAGAAACTAACCTGTTCATGCTACAATTAGGTACAGTGTAAATCACAAAGACAGAAAACACATTCAATCAGTTGGACATGGTGACGGGGAAAAAAAATCAGATTTCATGGCTTGATAGAAAAATCACATTAAGGTCTAAATGAATTATTTCTATGACTCAAATAAATTATCATCCAGGCTTACATTGGTATTAACAAGATGAACATTTTGGAGAGAGAGAATTATATACACTAGGGGAAGGTGGGTGTAAATCATTGTAAGTCAAAGATACAAGGGTTTAGCTAGGGTGTGCGCTGAGAGCGCTTCTAGTGGGGAGTCCAGTGAGAAATTTCCTTGATGTGAATGGTACCATATCGGGTGCATTTTCCACAAAGACATAAGCCCACAAAACTTCCATTTGCAGCGTCAAAAGATGATTTGCTGGCATCACATCAGCAACCCTGTGCTTTGAAGATAAATGTAAACCAAGGCTGTGGCAGCAGGCTTCAACACCATGTCAGCAACACAGAAGGAGTCTCAACTGCAGTGTTTTGGTGACAGAGAAATGTGTGAGCTTTAAACACCACCATGGAATTTAAAACTTGACTATTCAGTACTGGTAACCCTAACACCAGTGGCCTAGTACTGTTCAGATGCTGGCAGCTTGACATGGTGCCATTCCCTTTCTGAGCAGTTTCTGTCTCACAGGATTCACTGGTGTGCCATTGTGTGACGGGTCATGCATCAGGGCAAGCCATCTGCACAAATCTGTTTCCAAGAAAGACAGTATTTCTACAAGAAGTTGTCTAACCTGGCATTTTTGCTCAAATGAGAATACGTATAGTATGGTAAGCAAGTGGTTTTGCAGGTTTCTGTAGGACTGAAAAAAAAGAATAATCATATTTTACCTATATACTTTTAAAACTCTAACAGAGATTTCCTTGGGAGCCATGAGAGAAATAAAAAGCCTGTATGTGTGAATATATAGACATTGTGTGAAATGCTCATTTGGTATGGCTATGTGTCCTGAAATAACAACCTGCATCAACAGCTACATTGACATTACATCGCTGTATGCCCTGAAATTGTGACCTGAATCAGCAACAAGAATTATGTTACAACAAAATATACTAAATGATTTTTTTACACACAACTTTATGCTCAGCAAGCCCTGGGACTTTTTTTTTTCTTTTTGACAACAGAGGCCTTTATTTAAAGCCCTGTGAAGGCAGTAGAATTCCTTCACTGTCTGCATTGCCTTAGATTGAGTACAGAGTACAACTTACTGTGCATGTCGACAATCTTCTTTCTAAAACCATTAGTCAAGTGCAAGATCACTGAAATCCATGGTAGTGAAGATATGCAAAATGAGTAGGAGATGAGCACAGTAACAAGAACATGCAGTGTCTCTTATGAAATCACTGACCATTTAATTTGTGTTAACATATTTAAATTCACTTTGATTTGTAGGTTTTCCAAGAAAAAAGATGATGGTGCCCAACCAACAACTTAAATATCTCTTAAGGTCATAAATACAACTCTCAGTCTTTGTACATATCCAATATCAGTGTTGATTCCACTTAGATGTGACTTCTGAGGAAGCAGTATATATAGTCCATATATATATATTCTCCTCTATTGCACCTGCAAACTTACAGCATTTGGACTCCTGTAAAAACAGGTCTTTCTTTGCTGCAATAAGTGTGTGTTTATGTATCAGAAACTGTCAGCTTTAGCACTTGTAAATCTTGCGTAATCACTTCTTGATCTGGGTAGTACTGGGTGGCATCTTCTGTCATGATTAGTGAGAACAAACAGGTGAATGTGAGAGAGATTATCACAACAGAACTGGTGTCTGAGTGACTTTGGATTTTTATGGTGTCATGCTTACTGAGCAGATCTAAATATCTGAGGTGTAAAGCAAATTAGATACAATGATACTTTTTCAGAACATTAAAAAGTAACTTACTTAATAAACAAATGCTTTCAAAATGGAATCTTAATTCTGTTAAGTATGAGAGAGGAAGATCAACAATCATTCTACTACAGCTAAGAAGAAGAGATAAGGGAAAATCAGATCAGAGCATGGGTTCATAGCCCTCTAACTAGAGGAATTACCTCTCTTCAATGGGAAAAAAGTGGAATGGGTTGTTAGTATGGCTGAACTGGGGTTTCTAAAGTTTATATTGTATAAAGCTAACAGGACAAGTGAGTTTGCCTGTAAAGTCAACATGTATGCCCTGCATACACTGGGGCTAGGTCTGCGATGCCAGCCTCTCTCTGTCACTGAACTATGACCCAGAGCTGGCCACCCTTGATCTGAGGGCAGCAGGATGCTGGCCATCTCAGCACAGCAGGGGCTTTGTCTTTGAGCAGCCTGCTACAATAATAAACACTGAGGTGTTTGGTGGGAGTGGTGAAGCAATCATCTGCACTTTCTGGTAAGTACATTTTGAGATGCACTGCAGACTGAGTATTTTTGATTTCGTCTTAATGCTGAAACCAGAACTCCAACAGAGTCAACCTGGGAATTGTGAACCAGATGAAATAAGTGTTAATTTGGTAAATTCTTGTACAAGATCCTCTTTCATGATTAGTAACTGAAGTGTGGACACTAGACCTGCTTGAAAGGGTACGTCTGTCATCATTAACAAGATTAGAGTACACAAGGCCTTGAAACAGAGGAAAGCTGATCTTCTAGTGTAGCTTGATGCCTTCAACACAATTTCCAGGGAATCAGCACATCTGTAAGCAAAACAGAGCGAGGACATGCCAGCTAAAACAGTGTGCAGAAGAGCAGAACAGGAAAGGCTGAAAGTATCTTTCCATCCTGCAGCAGTTAGCCCTTGGCTAACAGGGAAGAACAGAGCAGAGAGAAGGATAGGCATATACGGCTTTCCCTCAGAAAGAAACATCCTCATGCCCTCCTGGGATGCAAGCAGCCCAGAGCTTGAAAAAGAGAAGAGGGAATTTGTTATAAGTTTTGTCTTCAGTAGCTGCAATGATCATTGCACAATCTGTTGGCCAGGCCAAAACTAAACAGGCCAGTGTAAAGTGCAGTACTCACATCTTCTGTTTGCAGGAATGAGACAGAAAACAATCCAAGATGCAGGGGGAAAAAAATTAAAAAGCCATTGCTCCTTGTAACAGAAACTAGCAAAAAATTCATCTCCAAAATAAAAGAAAGGTAGTTATTTCCCAGAAAAACTGAAGGAAATATGTTTTCATTTCAGCTTCTATGGGAGACACTGCTATGCAGCTCCTCAAACTCAGAGGTAGCAGCAGAGACAACAAAGGAGATGTGTTGGTATTGAGAACCTGAGGAGACCCCTTTGTCTATACCTGATTTGGATCTGGGCAGACACTTCTACCTGATTTCAGAGTCTGTAGGTTGTTTTTATACTGTCAATGTTTTTGTAAGTATAAGAATTCAAAAGCCAAAAAAATCTCAGAGACTACTTTAAAGCTTTTCATTTAAAATAGATTTCAATGTGAATTAAACTGTAAATGGTGGAGGCAGAAAAAAAAGAATGCAGTAGGATGAAAACCAAACACCTATGAGTTGTCCTGGACAACTCAGACTTGAAAAAGTAAAGTGATTTATAATGCTTTGTCCTTTTTTTTTTTTAATGCTTTTCTCCCTAAATCTATTTATTGTCCAAGTCCAGCAGGTTCTCAGTGTCAGACTGACATAATGATAGCTTTTCTCTGTCAAGAGAGAGAAAACAGTTTGCTACATGCTTGCCTGACACTCCTCATTATCATCTGTGCAAAACAGGCACTGAAAGAGAAGAAGAAATCAGAAAAACTAACCCCTCTTCCTGGAGTCATTCATCAAGAGCTTTAGTAGCAAATGTTCCCAAACTTGCAACACAACCTCTTGAAACAAGAGCTGACTTCTTGCTAAATTCCAATATTAGTCACAGTTCTGCGGTCACAGCTCTTTGTTTTTAAATAGAAACCTTTCTCATGGCTGTGACAAGTTACTTTGTGAAGGTAAGAAAGGAAGGTAGGCAAGCTTAGGCTGCTGTTTGCTGTCCTCTGTTGCAGGTGACCACAGAGGGCAGGATGGAGGGGGGAGGAACAAAACAAGCTCTCCAGAGGCTGACAGACGCAGGGCTTTCTGGAAGGTGAACAATGCAGGCAGTGTTACCCGAAAATGGGACCTTTCAACACCCTTGGAAAGGAGAAAACTTAAAAAATTAAACACTCTACAGTGGGCTCCTAGCGGCTTGCACTCAGCTACTCAGCCAGCTACAGCCAAACAAGTCTGCTTGTATAAGCTTGTTAATGGGGAGAAATACATCTGATCTGTATGGCATTTGAAGATGATTAATGAGAACGCTTCTGACAGGATAAACTTTCTTTCCTTTTATGTGTCCTTGGCTTTAGGCAGCACCTGCTCACTTGCAGCCATGTGCTATCTGGAGATCTGTCACTGGAGCTGGCCATCTGCGTCAGCAGGGCTTGGAGGGCTCCCGCATCAGGCCATGCACAAGGATGCATTACCGTCCGTGATGGCAGCAGAAAGAGCTGGGAGTGCCAGGGCTTAGGGCACAAGTCCCATCGGACATGCACCCTGTCTCCCTGTGACCAGGTGGAATATCATAAGAAAGCTCATGTGAACTGTGGACTCTCAGCCCTGCTGCTGGTGGTTTGCACTCACACCCACTCACCTCTCCTGACTGCTGACTCCTTGGGGCTGGAGATCAAACTGATCTGTCAGCTGATCCATACCAGGGATGGTGACTCAACCACTTCACTGGGGAGCCTTTTCCAAAACAAAGACTGAAGTGTAATGGATCAGCTTAGATAAGGCCGTTATAGACAATGGAAAGTTAGAATGAATAATTTCCAGACACATTATGCATTCGATAATCCTGGTCCCCCAATTTGAGTACTGCAGCTTTCACATGGTAGTGCAGACACATTGTTAAAACTCTGGGGGAAAAAAGTCTCCCCAAAAGAGTCCTTTAGAAATTAAGCATTAACTTACCCCCACTATTGCTGAAACTTACTTGTAATATAAAGTTCTGCAAGGTGTCAACATCTGATAACAGTAATTTCTCCTAGAGGTAGCACACTATGGTTCATATGTTGTGAATGCATAACCTGTGGCATGGTTTCAATAATAAAGTGCAGAGTTCAGGGACACAGAAGAGCAAACACCTATTTGAAAGAGAAACTGAATAATTGTTGCACGTGAGATTCTTACGATTTTTCTGGCATAAAATTAAGCTAAAACAGCCCTCTGAGTCCCTATGCCTCTTCTTCGTGTTAATTTCTGCCACCTTCCAAGACAGCCTGCAGAGCAAAGACATCCATAAAATGTCTGTACTCCGTAACTTCTAATTCTAGACTATTTAAAGTTTCTGAAGCCAACTCTAGGCAAACAAAAGGCCACTCTTTTTCCAAGTAAACAATAAACATAGTAACAGCCTCCCTAATATTTCCTTTGTAAGAAATGTATACAAAACACTTGAATGCCAATAAAAATTAAAACTGTAGCAAGATAGCAAAATATTTAGCTTAAGAAAAGAGAGTCTATTAAACCCATTTCTAACAAACATGAGACCTTAACTTAGAACAAAATGACCTGAAGAAATCCTATGCACATTCAAAACCATTTGATAACAAAGAAGTACTGATTACATTAATGTAGACTCTGTGATTCCTCATGTTCTTGTGTTTAGCATATAATATTACAATTCTAATAATGAGAGTAACTTTATATTTTAGACCTCTGTGATGAAATGTTAACATGTTTCCAAATCCATTTCATTGTAAGGGTTTTTGTTGCATATCATAAAGTAGCAGTTCTCTTGAAAAGTGCTAGTGCTGCCAGCAAGAGGTCTTTTCTGCAAAGGCAGTTGTGAGCTTAAACACCATGCACCTGCATTCAAGATATGGAGGAGTAAAGCAGAAAAATAAAACCAGCCATGCAGATAATTGGAGAGTGAGCCACACAGGAGACCAGTCCTAAATGCTGTGAAACCCTGGGTACCCTAGGACGTAGGATTCTGACCCCAGCTCTGTTGTATGGGCTCTGTCCTGACTCAGGTTGCTGAGCCCATGGCAGGGACTGCTTAGCTGGGTGTGGGACAGCTAAGGAAAAATTTTACAGGCAGGCTGATAGATGTAGGCAGATTTCTTACCTGGGTTACAGTCAGTGCTTTAGTTGCCTATAAGGGGCTTGCCAGCAGAGTACACCAGCAAGAACTGAAGAACAAGCCATACTTTTAACTTGATCATCCTCATATTTTCGGACCCCATCCTCAGCCTCTGTGAAGGAGAACTAGACACAGTTTTTCTTAGCACAGCACTCTCTGGTGTACTGATAAACATCAAAAAATTTGAGAGGATTACAACGAAATCAGAACAGAGTGTCAAAGGTCTGTTTTGCCAAGACTGCAAAGACTTTCTTTATTCTCAGACTGCAGGAAACCTTTTGGGTTTCTCTATATATTTTCTTTTAATAAAGGCACCTACTGTACTTTAGATGTCTAAGTAACAAAATCAAAGCCATCCTGTTAGTGTAGGAATTATGATCTTTCATAGTCAAGGAATAAACTGAAATACAATTCTTGTTAGATCTGGTGAGAACTGTGCTGAAGTGTAGCTCTTCTGCAGCAGCAATGATGTCCTGCTCTGAAAGACAGATTTCTGTCAGACTAACAGGGAAAATGAAATGTAGGATCTGATTTCTGTATCTATGCCCTTTCTCCTTTAACTAGAGCTGGGACATTGCTGTGAGCTTCCTGGAAATGACTGAAATTTTGGGAGAGGGAAGTAGACCGGCCTAGTTTCCATGAGGGGTCAGAAATGTCCACCCGCATTAGCTGCACGCAGACATTGAATTGCTAATGACCTAAGGAGCAGTGGCTCTGTGGTGACAGTCTCATTTTAATGAGGAAAGATCTAGTCATCCTATGGATTATCATGCAGGACTGCAGCAGTCTTTTTTGTTCTTTTCGGGGAGAAAGCTTGAAATTTGGGGATTTACAGACTTTCAACATCAGTTCAACAGGAAACATTTTACAGAGACCTTCAGGTCCGTGAACCTGAAATATATTTGATTCTTATCTTAAAAACATATTGCTGGCTATCAAATGAGAGCAAAAGCTCCAAGCAGATGGCAGGGAGAAATTGTGACAGTGTTCTGTTGATACCCAAGACAGATACTCATATACTAACGAAGACTGATAATGTTTATACTCATAAAGACTCGTAGCTGTCCTGACTCCTGTTCATTTGCTGCTGAACAGACACATGGGAGTAGCAATCTTTATTCAAATAAAAATAGCCNAAATAGCCACCCATCACAGCATCTGATAATGATCAAACACAAATTCTGGGAAAGGAATGAATTATAAGAACAAACATGTTGTGATGTATCCCCTAAATAATTATTCCGTCTCCCATGGATTGCTAAGGTAATTTCTGAGTCAAAGGCAGTACCTTTGTATTTTATGTACCTTGGTGGATTTCTCATACACATTTGTCCACCTGTTTTTCAAACTTGTTTAAATTTTTAGCAGCCATATTGTCCCATAGCAACCTGTTTCACAGAATATTCCGTTCCCAGTCTGCATTGAAATAAACTTTCCCTTTTTTTTTGTATGGAATTTCCCATGTTT
>WEIT01014419.1:1917-23358 GCA_013389985.1 Dryoscopus gambensis
AAAATTACCTTTTGATTTTTGTTGTCAAATTTGTGCACTGTTCATCTGTAAAGCTCACTGTATTTCTTTTCAGTCCAAGTATTTTATTCATATTCCTAATACTCTTTGTGTAGGAACTGCAGGAAGCAATTTTAAAAACTTGGTTTTCTTTTAGCTAATCAGAATCTCCAGAAGCACTGATGTGAGAAACATGTAGTGGATGCAATAAAGTCGGGTGGCTGCAGTAAATTTTAAAACTTAGGGCAAGTGCTTATTGTGGGGCTGGGCAGGAGGTTTTGTGATACCAACTTAATAGTTTAAAACTTCCAGTTGTTGCAGCTGCCCTTGCTCGCTCTTTGCTGCTCTCTGGCTGCTCCTCTTTCTTCCTTATGTTAGCTGTGTGACAGTTTTCCAAACTCGGTTTCAGAACAATTAATTAGGAAAATTTCAATTGCTGTGTAGAGTGGGATAGGAGGTAAGAACTGTTTTTGAAGGCTATTCCTGAATATGTAAATGTTTAAACAAAAAGTGTGTGATATGCTGCAGTAGAACTGTTGAGTTGCTTTCATTTTGCCTTCAGTTCAGGTGCAATGTTTTACATCAAAGACTGCAAGAGGAAGTTTTGTACAGAGCAAATGTTACTCAAGCCTGTTGTCAGTTTTCCTCTGTCCTGTGTAAACAGAGCACTTAAGGGTCAATTATTAATATCTCATTGAGTTGTTCTCTTGCCCTCTTCAGAAAATTGCACAAATATATTTTGTGCTGCTTCTTTTTGTTGCTCTTTTTTCTGCTCCACCCTTCCCCACTTTGTTGTTCAGTAGCTTCTTGAGGATGATGAAGAGATGCTTTGATGTTTGGAAAGCTTAGTGGAAAGAAACTTTTATTTCAACTTTCATTCCCTATTATATAATTCTTGGCTTTTGTCAAACAATTGTAAATTTAGCATTGATGTAACTGTAGGGAGTTTAGACTGATTAGTAAGTGGTGCTACATGCTCTCAGCTCAAATTAAAATAGCTACACCTTTCAGGAGCTCCGTGAAAGAAGGGCTTTTTGATTTTTTATTTCTCTCTCATTTTCTATAGTCTTAAAACATACAGCATTCATACTTTTCCCTCTCAATTAAGGAATTATTCACAAATTCTTAGTGTCCTCAGCTGACTGTTCATGCAGCAGATAATGGAGTAAGTTACAATGGAATTCACTGTCTAATACTAGGTTTTTATCTATGGTAGAAGTCAGCATAGCACAATGCAGAGACCAACAGCTTTGCTCATTCCTATTGTTAAAGAAAAGTAAGTTAAGTTGGGCTTGTTGGGACTGTCTAGAGGCATCACCTTGTGTGCTGTCTCTATTCCCTGAATTGTCTGACTACCCTTCAGATGCTTCACGTAATGTGAATAAAGTCATTGGTTCTTATGTCTGTCTTACCCTAATCCTTTATCACAGGTCCTAGTGCCACCAATCTTATAATAGGCTCCATCGCTGGTGCCATCCTGGTAGCAGCTATTGTCCTTGGGGGGACAGGATGGGGCTTTAAGTAAGCAATGCCGCATGTCTTCTCTTCGGTGGCTCTGGCATTTCTATTTCTTGCTTACATCACTAAATTTTGAGTTCCTGCTACAAGAGTTCCAAGTTAATCCCCCAAACTCTAACAAACTGCTTTAAACAAGAAAAGAAATTACACATGCACTAAACAAGCAGAGGGAATGGATTTGAAAATAGCAAGTGTTATCAGGGTGCAAAGTTGAATAACAATAAAAGAATTAATTTAAGTTTCATGAATTCACCTAACACTTAAGGAACAAGGTCTTTCTTCACCTCCAGTCAATAGCACTGTTCTCAGAAGCTGATTACATTGGTTAAAAAGCCCCCAAAAGATACATGTCTTATTTTGAATGTAGGAGTACTTTCAAACTGCTCAACTTTTTGACAATGAGAGATGTCATGTAAATGGTCAGTGGTAGAAGGAGCAGAGTAGTTCTCAGGAACAAGTGTGTTGACACAGTTGACTCAGGAATAGCAGCCCCAACTTTTAACTTTTTACTGATTATTTCTTTTATTGATACACAATCTAAAAAAAAATAAATACAGGTTTAGAGAGAACATCTTGAAATCTTGAGCTGTTTCCTGAAAGATGAAAGCATGTCTCTCCCAATTCTAGCTTGATGTGTTTTGCAACTATGAGGATTAACAGATTAGTCATTCCACTTGGGACTGTTAAAGCAAACAGAGTCTTGTAAAAAGGTACTTAATTCTTACCCTTTTTGTAGTGTCCAGTCTGCCCACATGCATAGTCTGTATCTGGTAAAAAGGATCTCCCTATAGAATCAGTGTTTATAACCTTACAGATCATGAAAGTAATTCAGTACAAGTGATTTCTCGTGGCATTTCAAGTTGCTGTTTCTTTTCAGTAATGTGAATCAAGGTTATTGATCTTGTAATTCACTTTCAAAGGTCATCTGAAAATGTTTTATTTCTGGTTTATACTCTTACATTTTCAAAGTTTCAGCTGGCCTTAATTAAATATGCATATAGAAGCAAAATATTTCAAAATCTCTTTCAGTCCTGCTGAAAGCAGCAAATCAGGCTTTGTCCTTTCTCCCAGACAAGGCAATTGCTCCCTGTTGCACTGCCTGTCACCGTTGGTGTTCTCAGAAAGACTCACCACCTGCCACGTTCATTTTTCTCTAAGTGCTTGTTCTGAGGGGAGTAACAGTCCCTGTTCTTCCACTTAATGCTGGCAAGAGTCACTGTGGGAGTCACTGATCCTCGTTTGCTTCAGTAAGAAAATATTAAATACAAAATGTATCCAGTCATCCATCTATAAGCACAGGTGTAGGATCTTCATAAGCTTTTTCAGCTCCTGAGGGTAGACCTACCTTCCACTGCTGGGTTTTTTGTTATGGTTATTTGTTTGTTTTGTTTTCTCTTATAGCTTCTTAGCTAAATAAATTCAATCCACTTATTTGTATAATAAACACCCCTAGGTCAGCCTACATTTATTGTTTAGAAGTTACCCCAGGGCAGCTCTAAACAAGGTAGTTTTAATATGGTCCTGTATCTTTTACATTGTATCTTATATGGCTTTTTCCATATTTATAAATAATAAAATAATTTAGTACTTAGTTGTCTTTTTTGTAAATAAAGCGTTTCAACAGTCCATAATTCCAGTTAGTTGCAGAACTGAGGTGTTTTTCCCTCTGCACTTCACTGCAATTAGCTTTTTAAATAAATACAGTCAAATTTTCTGCAAGGCTTGCATTAACATTTCTATTAACATTTTTGCCTTATTAAGACCAACAATCACACACATTTAAAACAGTAATATTAGAAACAGTGATATTGTGAGTGCCCCTGGGAATTAACCAAGCTAGATTCTGTTGGGAAAAAAAAGTTAGCTTACCCTTTTGGATGAGTTTTCTAATATAAGAGACATACATCCATTACTTAGCAATTCATAGACTTTGCAGAAATGGAGTGTGCAGCCCTAGATGATAGGTTTGTATTGCACGAGGTAGTTTGCTGAAAACAAAATACGTGTCATGAAAATATAAAATAATTAGTCAGTTCTTCCTCTGAGTCTTTTCAAGCTGTCTTGTGCCCTGGCCACCTTTGCCCTTTGCCATCAGCACTGCAGGCCCTGCCTCCCCCAGACACAGAGCTCGAGAACTTGCACGAACAGAGAGTAGTAGGACAATCCCTCCCTGTCTAAAACAATACAGGATGGAATTGATTGTTTCTTCTTCATGTCTCACACCTCTCAAACTGCTCTCACACGTGGTCAGCTTTGCACCCTGGTGTCATTTGTTTGCCCAAAGGGAGAAGCTCCTTATCCCTATAGAGAATCTGCATTGGAAATGCCTCCTGAAGCTCATACTCTCACAAGAGCAAGATACAACTGTTTATTCTGTAGCAGAACCTCAAATACACTGGCCTGGCCTAGCTCACAGCTTGAAGTGCATGTTTCTTCTGGGGGCCAGAGGGGAACAGAAGAGGCTTTTCAGCTTGTACACAAAGAGGGCTAGCACATGTAGACCCCCTGATACTTGGCTTCAGATAGATCTGGAGGGACAGATCAGGATAATAAAGGGACTTTAACTTTTCCTTTTTTTAAGCAAGTGATATATTTAGTCTCTGCAACTATGAGAGAAGGTAGCTAATGCTTTACAAACTGGGAGATGTGATTTCTGTTTCACAGGTTATCAGATGTTCATATGAACATACGGTACTGTGGTGTCAAGTCCATATCAAACGTAAGCTGCAACTAAGCAAATTTTGTTCATGAACTGAGGTGGGGGGTGGGGGGTGGAGGGGAAGTGTGAAAGAAGTCTTGATGCAAGTTGAGAGAAACAGAGTAAAAACAGCTCAACAAAAACCTTCCAGTTTCAAGAGTGAATCCAAGGTTAATTTTTAATCAAGTTAATGTGTAGACAGAATAGGAAAGAAAAAAGTTAACTGACAATTTTCCAGAATATAGAATCTGATTAGACATTTCAGGTGGCTTAAAGGCTGTGGGTGGAAACCTTGTTAAGAAGTAGATTTTACTCAGTTGAGCCTCACACAATACTTTTGAAGATGTTGGAGTTTAGACAGCAGTAAGATCTTCATTTTGGTGCAGCAAGTCTGTGCAAGGTTTCAGTATACAGTGTTTAATATAGGAAGGACATTTTTACCATTAGAGTAGCTCAGGGGCCTACACTTTTTTTCCTAGTGTACATTCACTCACTTCTGCGAAGCTACTGCAGTAATATAAGTCAATCAATGCTTTTGTTACTGACTTTAACAGCAATTTTAGTAACAAAACACTGCTAAGAGGTAATACTAGTAAAAGTGATGCGGAAATGCACACGAAAAGCTGCTGCTTGTTATAGAATACAAAAGTGGCAGATAGAGAATTGATTGTAGGTACAATTTTATTTCCAGCAATTGTTCTTAGCTAAAGAGCGACAGGGTTTTCTGTTTCATTAATAGAAGATTAATGGAGGAACCAAAGACTTACCCAGCTATAACAGATGCTGAGCTTGAACTGGTCTGTGCGATTGCATTTAGACCCTAAAGGTTTCCACAAGATAAGGCAGTGGAATGCTGGTGGCAATTTCGCGAGGAAGGAGGTTTTGGTCCCTTACCAGCATTTCCATCAAGCATGAATTGTGGACCAAAATCCAGTCATCACTGCACAAACAGCAGCTAGAATCAAATGTGAGGTATTTTCTCACTTTTTTCCCAAACTACTGGAGTAAATGGGAGGTCAGTGTCTTATTTTAAGTTGCTTATTTTAGTCCCTCATTTTGTTAATTTTAATGAGTTTTGTAGCAAAAGTTAATTTAAGTTCTTCTTCAGCATTTGAACCATGTTTTAGGAATGCCTATGAAAACATTAGCTAGTTGAAGTGATTAAAATACTGGGTTTGCATAAAATCTGTGAATACTTCAATAAAGCTTTATACTTACATGATCACAGACAGGGGCACACATTTGCAAGTAATGT
The DNA here is from genome assembly GCA_013389985.1 of Dryoscopus gambensis. Classification (NCBI taxonomy): domain Eukaryota; kingdom Metazoa; phylum Chordata; class Aves; order Passeriformes; family Malaconotidae; genus Dryoscopus; species Dryoscopus gambensis. Next base: position 7,386 of record WEIT01014419.1, read on the forward strand.
AGTCTATGACCACATTCCTTTAGTTGCACAAAAAGAATGCAGCAGATTGCAGCAAGGTATTTCTTGAATACATCCAGCCTTTTTGAAACCAGCTTTTCTTTTCTGAAATATTTTTTGTTTGTAAACATGACCATGTTAGGCAGTGATGTGCTGTAGCATAGAGTACTTTTTTGATTAAAAATCACCTGTACTTTTCTTTTTGTTAGAGACCCTTTTTCTGATTGGATTACAGACAGAAAGGCTGACCCTCATTATTTAAAGGGGCATTAAAACTTTAAATGCAAAGAAGAAGTTGATATTCTAAGATCTTCACATAAACCAACAAATGACTAGGAAGCAGCATGATTCTCCTGTGTGTCCTTCCACAGAGGACACTTCTGCCCCCTTACCATTTACCTGAAGCATAGCAGAAGGAACCTTGTACTGCTATAACTCATAGCTATAAATGGTGGAAATATTCAGAACCTGCTGCTCACCTACTCTCCTTTATTGTAATTTTCTTGGGGAAGAGGGACACTTGTTCTATTTGCCAATTTAAGTTAGACTACTAATTGTCTTCATTTTACTAGTATAATGATTGGTAATTCAGCATGAAGTTGTTAAAGCAGGTCAGGAAATCAGAACAGAATTTCAATTCCTTCAGGGTAACACCTCCCTGTCCACCTCTGAAGTGCTACATGGCAGCAGAGAGAAGTGGCAGCTCTTGTTAAAGCTTTGCATGTGTGTACTGTTTCCTTATTGACACTGTACCTCATGTTCCGTATTTCAGGCTCTTATTTTAGTTCTTTACATGTTTCTCTCTCATACAACATTGTTAGCAGAATAACCTAAGTGAAGAAAGGCAGTGGTTTGGTCAGTATCTTGTTCCTCAAAGGCTGTATTTCTGCTGAATAAAACTAGGAAAAAAGTAAATATATGGTTTAACAGATCACAGAATGCATTATGAGGTTTGTACTGGAACACTACACTAGTGGAGATCAGGTTAGAAAAGAACAGATAGGATAAAAGTCAAGAGAGTTTTGTTGGATTGTACTGGGAAGCTAGCATAGCATCTGTCCTTTGTACCATGTTCTAAGACTTTATAAAGTCCATTTCTTTAATTAAAATAAGCTCAGGTAACAATGTATGTCAGTGTCTCTTTTAAGGACTTGTCCTCTTCAGGCAAACTGGAATATGGTACTTCCCATATAGTTACATCACCTGGATTTTTCATCTGCATTGTTGATTTTAAAAGGACTAAGTAGTTGTTTATCAGAAGTGCTTGAATTCAAGGATGCTGGACAGTATTAAAAAGGAGGACGTGGTGGGAGGAGAAGCAGACACGTCCTTTTCCCTTTGAAACTGGCAGGACAAGCAGATGCACAGCAGCCTTTAACTCACATTTAACCAAGTTCTATAGTATTCATACTTCCTATCTGGGAGTTTTGCAAGTTGGCCTGAACAATTTATTTCCTTATCTCAAATTTACCTGTAGTTCAGAGGAAGAGGAATTGAGATACTGAGGTAATGTCAGCCTCATTCCAAAGGAGCATTAGTACAGTAATCCTGGAGGGGAAAAGACTGAAAGATGAATACAGTAATTTTCTTTCAGAAACTAGCAATTCTTAAGCATTCATCTTGCACAAATCCAATCACAGGCATCCAAGGAAAAAACCAAAATCAAGGATGCCCAAGAATTACCAGCCTCTGGAAGTCCTCTCAAGAAGAAGTTGCCTTTGCCTTAGTCCCAAACCAGCAGTTAAACCTTATCTATAGAATATTTATAAATATTGTAGCTGTGGTAGAGGTTAGCAGGGCTGCAGAAGATTGAAAATCCAGGGGTTGGTCTGTAGCTTTAGGGAATATATGAATTCCTGTTCTGCATTTTTTGCATGTTGGTCTGGTGGTGGTAGTGGTGTGTATGCCCAATGGTAAAACTAAATGCATGAGCCCCTTGCTTGATGCCCCACATAAAGCCAGATACTGGGGAGGTTGCACCCAACTTTTGTTGTTGCTTCCTAATGTCTTGCTGTTTGACATAGGACATCAACATCGCAGGAGATTGGATGTCACCAGCTTGCTGCCACTGTTAACATTCAGTTCTAGTTGCACAACTTACAAAGCTGTCCAGTCTCCTTCGAATGCAATGTCTCAGCTGTCTTTTGCACCTTACTAAGATTCACAGCACTTATGGTCAACAGTGTGGTAAGAGCTCACAAAGGCACACACACTTTCATCACACTGGATTACATGAACTAAATTCTGGTGTAGCCAGGGCTGGGCACTTGCTCTGAGCACTCAAGCCTCTGTGGGCTGAAGTGTTGCCATTCCTGGCACTTGTGACTCATTCTGTTTAAGTGAGCCTGTGCATTCTTGACCTAGTGCACACATGTGTTACTGGGAGCTGAAAGGCACCACTTGAAGTACTACAGAAATAATTGATTTCTGTATGCCAGCATGATCTTTAAACTGCATAAGGAAACCAGTACTTGATACCATGCTATAGAAAGCATGCAACCAAATTCCTTAAATACTTACCCCTTGAAAAAGTTACTGGTTAAACTGTGTCAGTGTGAGCCTTTTACTTTACTATGACCTTAGCAATGGCTTTGTTCCTGTTATATCTAACTAATGTCTTGCATTTTTCTCTTCCCATCTCCTTTTGGTGCAACCTGGAAGAAATGTCAAAAAACGAAGGTTCGATCCAACTCAACAAGGCCCTATCTGAAGAAATGCCATTCAAAAAACTGCTTCTTGCACTACTGGATTTTGGGTATGATGTCTTTGCTGTAGCTACACAGGAACTAAATCAGTATGGAAGAACATGAGAACAGTAACTATAAACACAAAGTTGGGATTTGAGTTGGTAGAACACTGTCCTTTCTGGAGATAAGTTGGAAATACTTCCTCTATTCACCTTTCTCCTGTTAACATTAACTGACAAGTGGTACAAGCAAACTGCTTCAAAAATCAGGTGTTTTTTTTCCTTTTCTCAAACTAAGGAGGAGACACACAGACCAAGTGCAATAAGAGAACTGTTCCAAAATAGTGGAATTGCAAAAGATTCTTTCCCAGCCTGCTGGCACTCTAACTTCACTTGAGTTCGCATGACTTCCTTTTTCTTATCAAACTCCAGTGGCATGAGGAGCTAATTTTGAAAGGGTAAACTGCATGGCTCACATACAAACAACCAAGTTAGCAAGCTGACCCCAAGCAGAATCTGCAGCCCAATAAATACAAACCACTGGGAAGCCAGTGCCAGGCTTCAATAGCTTTTCCAGCCACGCGGTGCATTCTGCTGCTGGACTTGAGGGTTCCCTGCTCCATGAGCTCCCTGTCCACCTTGGACAGGAGCCTGTTGGGTATGGAAGCTAATGAATGATGGATGGAATTCTTCCAAGAAGGAAAAAGTGTAAATATGGAAATAAGATTTTGATGTATCATTTTCACAGATTATATATAAATATATATATGAAAGAAAAGAATTTCCATATAAAAAGGTTCTATTCTTTATGTAAATCTATTTTTGATGTTGGGTTTGGTTTTGGGTTTTTTTTCCTCCCCTTTTTTTCTGTAGCATGTTGTACAGCAGATGTTCTGGGCTTGCTCAAAAAAGGCAGATAACAGCATGCAGATGCAGGGAGTTCTGACACCAAACAGATGTGATCTAAAGTTTGTATGCTTGAAACCAAAAACAATTAAAATGTATAAATGCATATCTGTGTATTGACTATAAGTCTGAATTACTTTTTTTGGCTGTTATACAGAATTTTCCATGATATAGCATAAGAACACACTCTCAAACTAATCACAGAAGTGCCAAGCTCTCTTTTTTCTTTTAAGAATAGCTACTTCTTTTCCTGCCTAGATCCTGTAAAATAAAAACTTAAATAAGCCTTAAAATACTGAAAAGATGTTAAAGCTTGGAATGAGTTATTCTTCTCTTGCCTTCTGCCCATCCACTCGAAGCAGACTGCAAAGGTGACTGACCTTTTTAACTCACTCCCTGTATCTATCTGATGCATGTCACTTTTCGAAGTTTAATGCAAGATGAATACTTTGACCCTTGGCTACTGATAGCCAGTTACCATCACAATATGTGCAAAATCCCATGTTATTTCAGGTGTGTTGTCATTACTTTTAGAGACCCCTTGTGTACAAACACAGATTCTTGCAGAGCAGTCCTGCGCAGCAGCCCCGTGTCCCTCGGAACCAGGCTAGCCCGGCTGCAGCTGCCTTGGGAAAAGTATGCAAAGAGGTCTAGTTTAGGGCTCCCTTAAAGTATAGAGCTGTACAGTCTGGCTCATCCTTTTAATCTTGACTTAAAAAATTTGGTAAGTGAGGTAACTGAAAATTTAATTGCTGCATCTGATAATCAGAATTAAAGACTTTTGTAATTTTGGATCTAATTTAGAAGTTGTAGTTTAGTTGAACAACAGAAGCCCAACTCCACTACTTCCTGCATCTTTGTTCAGAGGAAATCCATTTCCCAAGTTAGCTTTAAGAGCCAAAACATTAAGAAAATGCTGCAGACAATTTCCTGTGAGTTAGAAAACCTCATTTCAGTTATTTTTCTTATTATGATAATGTTCAATTCAATAGTGTCAATATATTGGCTTTGATTCACAGTTATTATTAGATATTTTCAATCAGCTTTAACATAATCACATTTACACTTACTACATTATAAGTTAAAGGTGCTGCACACAGGTAGTTGACATTAACAGAAATTATAAACCTTATTCTGAAAAATTCCTGCTTGGCTTTAAGCAGAATTAAATTATTGATGTTTCTCTGATGACAAACCAAAAATACTTGCAACTGGATTATTGTTCTCTAAAAATGCTTTGATTGGGAACATAATGTCTAACTTTTCAGGTTCTGCTTCCAAAACAAGCATAACTCACACCAGAAACACCAGTGGTATCAAAAATTATAAGTAAAGCCAACTGGATATACATAAACTACCTGTGTAATAAACCTTGGAGAAGCATTTCACAAACAACATTGTTAGTGTGTGATGTGATGTTTTAAATCAGACCACAGTGGTCCCCAACTACTATGTATATATGTTCAGTGCTGGAGTAACTTTTTTATTTACACCAGCAGTTTCATAGGAATTACAATTTCTTGACTGAATTTATGCTCCAGTCCTCAGCCATTGTGTGTATGCAAAGAACACACTTTCTGCCCTGTGTGTACACAACACAAGTGACAACACAGCTCAGAGTAGGTACAGGCTCAAGTGGTTCCTGTGCTGGTAGACAGTTAAAAAACTGGGTTTGGTAGGTGTTGATTTTGTACATGCCCCATGCTGTGCTTTGGGAAGTGCATATCCATTTAGCGGTAACTTGTTCATCACAACGCGTCACCAAAAGAAGACCAGGTTGACTCTGCCTCCATTTCATCCACTCTACATTTGCTCCATTATTTACCTGTTCAGCTGGACAAGAAACTGTGGTAACTGTATAGCTCATTCCAGTCTGCTGCATGATCTCACTGATTTGATCTGATACTCCTAAAAGAGAAGTCTGCCAGGCAAATTAACAGCTGTATGGGTGCATGTTCAAGAAACAGATTACTTAAGGCTGGAGTCTAACCAATTTCTCTTTACTATGCAAAGATGGGTATTGCACAAACAGATGAGACAAATGTCTGAGGAAATGCCATAGAATACTTGAAGTTATGTTCTAAGCATAATCAGTCATGTTTTATATTCATTACTGCTTCCACTGTTACTCTTCCTTTTAAAAATGATTTGTAATTATTTTTTTAAGTGCACAACTTGATGTTGTTATAAATCAAGTTTTTGTTTGAAGTTAATACTCATTCATATCCTGTTGGCTGCTAATGAATGGAAATTCAATAGTCCTTGTTCTGCATCTTAGCAAGATGAGTATTAAAAATGTCATGAACATGGAATGGAGTAGTTTTTAATTTTCGATCTTTTTTTTTCTTATTTATTTTCTCAGTTTAATTTAATTTCTGTAATCAAGGAATCATCACCTTTGTAGTAGTGGAAACTGAATGGAGTTTTCTTTTATCAAAGATCTCAAACTGTGTCAAATCTCACAGTGAGGCTCTGTCTGTGGGAGGACGTTGCACGCAGCCTTTCCGCCGTGCATGGAACCAGTGCCTTGGCCCCCGGGATGTGCCAGGCCTGCTTCAGTCCCAGCTGCTGGCTACACTGAGTTCAGTGAGACCTGGAGGCTTTTGTTAGTTGAGGGAAGCCTTTTCCAGCTCAAAAATCTGAATTATTTTAATTACAAGAAGTCCAAAATAAGGCCCTTGAAGTATTCTTTAAATAATTACATCATAACAACCAGATATTATGGCCATCACTTTAATGGAATACTGAATGAAACTCAATTTCCCTTCTATTTTTTTGCCAGACTAACTCTAGTGAAGCCAACCTGGGAAAATTAAACGCATGCATGTAACAGTTACCAGACAACTACTGATATTGTTTTGCTTTCTCCAGCTCCAGACAGGGAAACAAAATACACTTTTGTGGTCGGATCTCCCAAGGTTCTGTATGAAAGCATGCTTCTCTCATTTAGAACTATAGAGTGAGGGAACACTCTCATTAATGGATCCACTATTATCCACTTCTATTTCCTGTCATTTGAATGTAGGATTTATCTATAGACTCAATATAAACATGCAACATTTTGGCTATAATTAGAATAGACAGACATTCCTTAAGATAGGAGTTAAGTCTTTTGCAGCATATGAATAGAAAAGCAATATAGACACAGATGCATACCAGCTTTTGATTTTACAAGAAAAAATTCTTAGAATTGTTTTTGAAAACTTTCACAACTCCAGCACAAAACACTGACGAGTGATCTTACTGGGGCACTTGCTCTCATGAACAAAACCAACACATCAACAAACCACACTGTACAAACCCAACCCCCCCGCTTTTGTTCTAAATACACTTCCTATAGATCCCTACCTATGAGAGCTGAAAAGATAATTTAACATGACTTATCCATCAGTAATATCACAGAGACTATTTAAGTGCCCATGGAAAGCTTAAATTAAAAAAAGGAACCAAGAATTTTAGTAGTAGAAATGCTCAAACCAGTACAATTGAAAGCAAAACTTCACAAAAACATCCTAAAGCTGCACATACTATAATTCAGTTCACTGATTTACTGTTCACAACTCAGCAAGCACATTTTTGTAGGTTTGAGGAAAAAGTTATTTAGTGGGAACATGTAACCCAAGAGGGGCTACAACCCCTAGATAAGTACAAGGAGTCCACATCAGATCAGCATCACCAGCCATGTAATGTTACTTCTGAACAACCACAAAACTGCTGAGGGCAGTGTAATTCTGAATGCTCTAATCTGTAGAAAACCCATAATCAAGTGTCAGTTGATTTCTTCTTATTAAAGTTTTCTTCTAAAAAAGCTTGGTTTTGTCATAAGTCATGGGATAGCCCTCATCTTTACCACTAACACTGTAACAGGCCATGCTTTAGTGTGGCACTTTCTGAGCCAGTATAAGAATTTCCCCATCAAAGCTGGTAACTCAAAGCATGGAGGAACTTCAATGCATTTTACATGGTCCAAGTCCAGTTGTCAGACTTCATAAGCACAACACTCCACCACTATATATCATACACTCACAGATTTCCTCAGCCATCAGTCCAACTATTAAAGGTTTCAAATTTGCTTCAGAGACTGTGAAGCAATGTTTGCATCTGCACTACACAAAGAAGTTGAGAGAGAAGGGCTGGTTATTAAAGCTGTATTTTAACTGATGACAAAGTCATGAGCATGATGGACTCCTCACATTACACACTGGTAATATGCTGTGGTTTATAACATCTGTTTTGCCTCTTGTGCAGAAAGGAAGTGCCCCCACACATAACATGCGCTGCTTCTCTGCAGTCTAACCCAGTGTCCAGCCAAAAAACGACACAAGCAAACTACTTTTGACTGGTTTCCTATCTCTAGCTGAGATGGTGATCAGTTTATTCTCAAGAATGAAGCATGTCTAAATACCTCGAACCTAGTGCTATTTGCATAAGCCTTAGAAAATTTTAAATGGTTACTTCATGACAGCTGTGCTAAACTTAATCCCATATAAATTGCAGGAAGCATAGGCTAACAACTGACAGCTCCCAGTTTCCCCACTTGACTACTCTGAAAGTGTTTTATGCATATTGGAAACAAGAATCAATATCCCTATGCATGTTGCCCTCACACTTTACATCCAAGATATAAATTTACAATTTGCCTTGAAATAGAATAAGCACTGACCTTATTAATTCAGGACAGTATTTCATAGATGGGGTCTTTGGACTGTTGAGGTTTTCATTATCTACTATGTACCTGCTCTTTAGAGGGGATTCCTCAACACACATATCACTCAGGATGCTATGGATTCACAGCACAGGGAATCACTCCTAATCAGTGCTTTATATAAATGCTTTACTGTTCCAAGAAAGGAGTATTACTATTGCAGAAAACTAAACAGATCGATCCCTAATGTCTAATCCAGGTAATGGGGCACTGGATGCCTTTTGGAACTTCAGCACAACCAAGTAATTCACAGTACTTGTAACAGCAAAGTTATTTTCTCAGAGAAATAACGCCCTCCTTCCCCTCCCACCTGGCTACTGAGCTGCAGACTAGCCGAGGTGGGAGTTTCTGTACCCCAGGGTTACAGAAGGAAATGGCACCAGAAGCACCAACAGATTTTCCTGTGAGCCTGCAGCTTTGACAATGTCCAAAGGACCCTTGCACAAAGGTGATGGGAGTAGTGCTGAACAGCACCTTGTGCTGTCAAGCTGACGGAAGTGCCCAGACCCTAGCGGCACAACACACCCCATGATTTCCACTGGTCAGTGGGCCGAGCTGTGTGGCAGCAGCACTGGGGACACCTAAAGCTCCACCTGTCTATAGCAAAGCCTGACTTTCAGCCTTAGTGCAGTCACACAAAGATGCTTCCACTCATCTCTTCATCTTATATAAACAGAGATGTTTACCTCCCTAACAAGGGCCTCTTCCCAAAACATGATTTATAGCAGTCTGGCTTGCTCCAAAATACATTAATAACTGTATAATTAAAGAATGACTGTATAGAACTTGCAGTAGCAGTGCTCATGGTTTTGTTAAGCAGTCTCAATCTGTGCTTTCAAAGAGAAGGCTCAAGCTACATTTAAAAGTAAGTACAAGGACCACAGTCTGAATCTCCATACTCCATTTATATATTTAGGTTGGCATTTGACATATTCTGATCATCCATTTCCTCCCCAGACCTTTTCCCTTGTCAACATGTGGTGCTCTAAGGGTGGCACAACAATGAAATCAGATGCATGCAAAGTGCACAAGCAAGCCTGTTTCCTTTGGAGTTGGTCATTTCTCCCCTATTTCCTTTCAGGCACATCTGAACTCTGTACTCTTGATACATAGTAATATTATAATATATTATACTATATATAGTAATATCTTGATAAATAGTAATATTTCAAGACTTGCTCCATTACGAAGTTACTCTTACAGATATCGTTAACAATAACATAGCTTACGGACAATGAATGCTTGGCCAAGATTTCTGTGCAATGAGAAAGCAGTTCCAAGAAATGGAACTATTCTAGTGCCCTCCAGCATTCACTGAAAAGCTTCAGGAAATGAAAGATTTTAGCTTCTGCTTTGTGTAATGAGGAGGTTCTGAACACAAGAGTGAAAACCACCTCATTTGCAGAAAAAGAAACAATTCCCTTACATCACATTCCATGTCTGTGTGCTGTTGGATCAGAGGGCTGGGCAGGTAGCTGAAAGATTCAGGTCCCATTACATTTTTACTTCAGTTTTCCTCCCTCTGATTTGGCTGGGCATTTTTCACTTCAAACACAAGATCTCTAGGACAGGAGCTGTCATACTCAAAGGTGACCTTTAGCACCTAGGCCAGGGAGCACTGGTTTTAAGCAGAGCTGGTTGGCTGATAAGTTTGAGACAATCTCCCCTCCCTAGGTATTCAAAAAATTATAATCTTCATGAAATATGCGGCTTATAGCTGTGCCTAATCAGTAATAGGATAGGAAAGAAAGGACCTTGTTAAATCAAACTAGTATTTTCAGAAACTCCAAATTAAAGATAAACTTACCACATAGAAATCCACTCTAGTATCACCTTTGTAGCATCCCCTTTGAGAATAGGTTTCAAAGGGTACATTTGTGAAATAAAAATGGGAGTTTCAAAGGCTGAGTGGCCTGACCTATTAAAAATAAATAAAATATATACTTAATTTTTAAAAAACCTCACCAATATTCTATCTGCCTCTATCACATGGTTCCTTACTGATAATGTATAGGTTTTGTCTCATCTAAGTATTCTAAATGACAGAGCTTGTACCACGTCATTCAGGAAAATCATTCAAAGCAGCAGATTTCTCTGCCAATGAATTATTAATGACAGATCTTGCACATTTAAAAAACCCCAACTTTCTCCTCTGACAACGTCTGTGGTTCGAAGAGTTGCAAGTACTTTGCAAGTACTTTTGCAAAAGAACCCTAGTAGGAACTAGTAGCAGAAGACAGAGTAAAGCAGATAGTCCAGCAAAGAGTCTGAGAAAAGCAACCAAGGAGAGCTGAAGATCCCACAATTCCCTTTCACACAAGACAGAATATCCTCATTACTCTCCAGAATCTCCTGTGACTTATTTCTTGGCCCTAAATAACTTGCTATCCCCTCCTTCAGTTTCTCCTTGAAGACTGTTCTCCCCAAACAACTTCGAGTGGGAATATGTAGGCTCCCAGTGTGGGGTCCTGGCTGCCAGGGGAATGTCTGTGCTGTGGCAGGGCTAGCACCCTTCCTTGGCTGGCCCACTGGCATGGCCCAGGAACTGCCCTGAGACAAGTGTGCTCAAATACCCCTTTCTCCCAAGAGCTGTGGGAAAGAACCACCCTCAGAGCAAGAAAAGGTAGGAGACTCCACACTGCAATCCTACTCAGCTTCAGGGAAGAACACACTGTGAAAGTGCATTTCTTCCCCAGAACATCTGGCTGTAATTCCCTGGAAGAAACTGATCCCATAACAGCCTTGCTTTGTTAGATGTTCGTGGCAGTTCTATGAAAACGTGTTTCACTGAACTGCTCTTTTAACTGTGACGTACCCAGGGTGACTCTCCTGTCTGCCTGGAGTGCTGAAGATGAGAAGGGTTACTCCACTGTCTGTGAGAACATGAGGAAGCGAGAGGGCTGAATCAGGAAGAACCAATGACTTTATTCTGGAACATATTGATATCAGTCCAATACCCAAATGGCAATGGATCCCTCAATTCAAAAACCAATAGTTGTCTGGCTATAAATATCCAGGATGCCATTAAAATGAATCAAAAGCTCTCTAACTGAATGGTTAATGTGGGACAACTTGCCCAAAAGACATGAACAACTAAATTTTAATGTACTATATTAATCAGTTTGGGGTTCTTTCTTATTTTCTTGGAACGTTTTGGACTAGAGAAAAATGTGCTCACATCCTTTACAAAGGTCATTTGCATTTATACTGTCACATATCACCAGATTATGTTTTCAAAAATATATATTAATTTTCTAACCAACATTGCTTAGCTGGCACTTGTAAAAATACCTGCTTCACGTGTCTTTTCAAAGCTTGTGTTAAATACATTTGCCAGAAGAATTGTTACCTCAGCCACAAATTAATTTAAATAAGTGGCTTCAACAATGAAGCCCGTTCACACTTCTGACATGGTATCTAAATTCACTCTTGGGGAAATACTCCAAATATGGCCCTGGAGACAGAGCTGCTCACATACAACAGCTGATAGGCATGGAGAGAGAGAGAGAGCAACACATTATTAAAGGCAAGTCTGTTCTAATAGGGAGCTGCAGTTCCTCAAACCTTCTAGCAGAAGGCCACTTCTCAGCACAGGCCAGAGACATGCCAGGGTGTCCACAGGGCTCCAGCTTCTGGCACAGAAATACACTGCCCTCCTGCCTGTCCCATGTCTTCTTGTCTGCCAGCTCCATGGAAATGTTACAGGTCATCAGCAAAAGTGTACAGCACTAAAGAATTGTATGTTTAAGTAATTACATCTTTCCACTGGTTAGAAATGCTTAAGTGTTGCATCACATCCAGTGACTTTCCTGCCGGCCATTTCAAAAGAGAATAGACCTAGAGGGCTTTTTAGAGCAGTGTGGGATCATCAAACTCATTTGTGAGTGCAAATTCAATCTGCCAAAAAAAAAACAAACAAAAAAACCAACTTGACATAAAAAGTTTTAAAAAAACAGGTTTAGATACTCAAAGCCCTCTAAATATCATTTTAAAATTTAATAAAATATAGCTGCAGACTTTGGATCGAGTAAGAGGCTTTTAGGTATGTTTGTCAGGGAGCTAATTTTAAGGACAGCTTAATCTCCTACTTAAAAGAGAAACTGAAAAGTTAAAAATAGGAGTAGGATTCCACACTCTGCCTTTATGGACTTTGAAGAAAAATCAAGCCTCTGCCAGGTACCATGAATTTAAAGCTAACAGACCTTTGGGTTTACCCGCTCTGAGAATCACAAGTTTTCCCTTTGCTGTCACTTAGCCACGTTTCACACAAGGCTGGAATAATTTGGAACCCAATTCAGCAAAATGCAAACTTTCAGCTAAGAATATGTCTGTAAAGCATTTTTTTTAGTAAGCCTAAAACAGATCTCTTTCATCATGTGGGACTTTTTAAAAAGCCTGATACTGCATTCAGGTGTGGCTGCTTCTGGAAGTAACAGGCAAGCTGTGCATCCCATCACACATTGCTGTCTCTCAGTCTCAGTGCTGAATGTCTTTTTTTGTATAAATGCTTACTTAGCTCAAGCGACCATAAGCTGCTGCCTATTAACTTAAATGTTAATTTTAAACCACATCGGAAGGTTTGCCAGAAGCAAATGCAGGAAGGAAGCAACTCTGTATATAGTTATTTACACCTTTGCTCTATTCAAAATGCAAATACCAGTGAAATGGCCTCCTACTTTCTTACTTATCCCTTATTCCTATATCCTGATCATTTTGACTTTTGCTTTATTTTATTTTTATATTTTTTGGTACAAATAGCATTCTTTCTGTAGTGTTACATGATCTGAAACCTCTGTCTCATCTATGAGTAAATAATCAACTTTTCTTGATAAAAATAGCCTTCTGGAAATGACTCTGGATATGACCTACAGCTCATGTGAATTAAATTTGTAAGCTACGGAGACCCATAGAAGATAGGAGCACTGGCTGCCAGGGGAATATATCATGCACTGGAATTAAAGGAAGATTGTTGATAGCTTAAGAAGGGCACAGAAAGCTTTATTGAGGGAGTGTGTGGAACTGAACGAGATGACCAATCCTGCTATGTTTCTTCTCCACTAAGAGGCTGAGGTGATCAATCTAATTATCAAAAACCACTTTCCCAGAAATAGCATACAAGTGCTCTGGTTCACAGGGAGCAGATTGTAGTAAGCTCAGGAAGTATTTGTGGAGCCAACTATTTTATCTGTAGCAGTATTTCCCTTGAGCAGCAATTCTCATTTCTGTGAGAGCCCCTGGTTCAGTTCCCTTGGGTCTGCCAGGATTCTGAGTGGAATGAAACCAAAGCTGTTCTTGATCCAAAACCAGATAAAGTGCACCCCAGGAGAGTCAAATAAACTCACTTCTTAACAATGAATCCACAAAGGTTGTAGGTTGACAGAAACTTACCAACTCACAAGAAACATTTTACCCTTTTCTTTCCATTTGGCTATACCCTTAACAACACGGGGCAGAGTCCCTAGAGCAACACACCACAGACCCAGACACAGCAGCAAAACCCACTTCTGTGGCATTTTAATCTTGCTCTGCTCTGGCCCCTGCAGCCAGGCCAACCATGAACACAAGCAGCCCCAGAGCCTCTTCTACCCAGGAGCTGCCTTCAGGTTCCATCACAACACCCAGGTCTTATCTGCACACTTTCCTTCTCTCCTTTGCCTGGTTCAAACCCCAAATACAGAGGCAAGGAGAGGCACGCTGGCTACTCACTTGCCAGTGGGGCTCCAGATTGCACATGGGTCCAGAATCAGCTACAGAGTAGACTTTAAAAAGAAACCAATAAAACCAAAAGCTCACCCTTAAGGACCATTTCAGCCCTAGAATCCAGGAGAAGGAAGTCTACTGGAATAGCCTGTATTCGACAGCACAGAGAAGAAATGTTGGAGATAGAGAGGCTTCCCCCACCACGTTGCAAGGTATTACACTCTTCAGTTCATCCTGAAGTCTCTTTCAGCAGTTGGTAACCATTATTCCCCCCATTCCCAAACTCACACTTCTTGTTAAATAAATGGAACATTTGCGAATTGGCCAAAGTCCTACAGTATAGCTATTTACAAGGGTTCTAACCAGTGTTCTTTCATCCCCAAAAAGCTCCTTGCACTTTTGTTAAACAGCAGCATTACTTACACACTTTCACAGGAATTACTTATTCAGGAGATAAAGCATCAGGAGAAAAGAAAAGCAGTGTTTATTGTCACAGGCACACCGCAAGATCAAGGGTTTGGAGAGGAAGTTGCTTCTCCATTTACATGAACAGAAAAACGCAAATTATAAAGGCATTGATCAGAGAAATCAGTGTCTCAAGTCAACTTTCCAGCTGATGTGAGCCAGTGTGGCCCTACTGACTGTAACTAAGATAAGCCTCATGCTACTGAAGCACAGCTGCTTCCTGGCAAAGGGATTATGGTCCTAGCTGCAAAGACAGAAGAGAGCTACCGCTGAATGTCTTGGAAAAACAAATAGGTTGCTCCCCAGCTGGCATGGGGTGGTACAGCTGCCCTGGTTTCAGACATGATTTGGCCTATAAACTACAGAGTTAGGAAAAAAGAATGGTCTCACCTGCCTTTTGCTTCAAATAGCTGGTGTTAAGCAAGTTCTGTCCCACACTGGTTATCAGCATGGTCACAGAGCCCCAGCTCTTTGAGTTATATGTTTCTGTACGCAAGGGCGTCACAGCAAGAAAGGGAGCACAGGCAGAGTTGCGCTCAGGCTTTTCTCTCCATTCTGCATGTAACAGGAGACAGCCTTTTCATCAACGGTTTCCTTTCACTTCCCTACTAGCTTAGCACATTTCTCCAATACATAGAGGTTTTTCAGCTGCTTCACGGAAGTCACAAGGGAGAGGGACTCCAGACGAGGACCTCAGAGAGAAAATGCAACAACAGTAGACCACATTTTTCTTAGGAGAGAAAATGTAACCAGACCACCCCCTCTCTGCTGAAGTGTGCACAGCCCTCCAAGGTAGCTCTTCGGTAGGTAAAGTTGTGTAAATGGAGCTGCAGTGAGCAGCTCAGCCCAACTACTTCAATTAATGCCTTTACTGGCTCTCTTCTGTGGCTCTTTTCTTCTCTGTGTCGCTGTTTTAACTTCCAGGAGAATTGGACTTGCTGCTTATGGGCTGAGCCCTAACTAGCAAATAGCTCTAGTCGTGCCACACAGACTCCTGCTCTGGGGTGGAGGGATCTGCAACAGCCAAGCAAATAAAGCAAGATGCCTCAGGTCTGAGCCAGCTCTGGACAACTTGAGCTCCAAAGTCGGACTTGCTTTCTACTCTTCTCCTCCTGTCCCCCCGGTGCAGCACTGCTAAGAGAGAGGGCAAGGGGAGGGCCGCAGCTTTGCCAAATCTGTTACTCTCCCACCCCACTGCGCCCCCCTTCCCCTCGGCCAGAGGCAGCACGGCCAGCAGGCTGCCCCAGGAGGGCGGGGGTCCGCAAGCAGAGGAGGACAAGCGGGGCAGAGAAGCGGAGCAGACTTGCAGCAAGGGCAGCTCCGCACAGAGAAGGAGGGAGCCTCGGGTGCCTGGGAGCAGCGGCCGGGCCCAGGGGGTGGGGGCTGCTCCCGAGCCCTGACGTAAAAACTACGCGGGGCTGCCCGCTCCGGCTTCTTAAGGAGGGCGGCGGCGGCAGCAGCGGGCTCCGAGAGTTCTGCCCTGGCCAGAGCGCCGAGGTAAGCGCTGGGAGCTG
>WEIT01014419.1:23375-34665 GCA_013389985.1 Dryoscopus gambensis
GGAATCGGGCGCTGCCCGGAGCCTCGGGAGCCGCTCGGGACTGCCCGGGGATGCTCCGCCGCAGCGGGCACCCGGCCCGGGACCGGCTGTGGCAGCCTCACGGCCGAGGGACTATCCGTAAGGGAGAGCTCCAAGTTAAATGATAATGAAAAATTAACTGATCAACTTTTAAATTATTATTGTAAGGCATTATCCATGACAGGGAGTGGAGCAGGAGACTAAACTGCAAGGAGAAACCGGGATAAGGGGGAGGGTGGGAAAAGTCAGAAAGCGTAAATAGCACTCACACACACACCCTTCAATGTATGGACAGAAAGATCTAAAGATTGGAGGGTGTAGGGGAGGAATTGCATGGAAAACATTCGCCACATGGACAGGTAAGAGATTAATGAAATTTGGTGTTTCCTGAGCATCCCCTCCAGCTCTCAACTATCTAAAAAAATACAATCTTGAACCTTGTGGAAGACTAACAGCACAATGCTGTCCTGAGTTTGACCAGACCATAAGGACTAGTGGCTTTGGCTACTGGCCCTTACTAATGCCATGCACATCATACTTTCAAGGGCACCCATTCTCATATTAATGCCCTACCAGCTCCCTGCCCAGGGCTGTCCCTTTGTTATGACAAATCCAGAGCCCTTGTCTTAGCTAGTTTTGTAAATTAACAAGTTTAGAATAGGTGCTGGGAAGCAGAAAATAAAAAGCAACCAGTTCAGTTAACCTGTACAAATGAGATGGGCTCTGTCAAAGTCACAGAACCTTCATTTACAGGATTTTAGTATTATTCCTTTGTTTGAACAATCTGCTGTTGCTGGGGCTCCCCCCACCCCTGCTGTCCCACATCTGCCTCCCCACCATCATGGTCATATCTGAGATTGCTAAATTGCTTTGAAAACCAGACACTTGATAAAGTTAATTACATCCCTTGAAAAAGTCTCAGTAAACAGATATACATGCATACTGCATGGCATGTATACATAGGTGTCTGTGCCCAGTGGAAGGGCTCTGATGCACAAACAAGATCGAAGTAGTGACTCACAGGATGTTTTTGGCTTGCTTCTGAGAAGGCATTTAAAACCTCCCTTGTGGACTAGGGTACAGAAGAATGATGTTTCTTGGGGATCTTAGGAGCAGCAGGAAGACAGCCCCATTACTACCACCACTGTCGTAAGTGACATCCACTAGGCAGAGCAGTGTGCGAAGAGCAAGCTGGCCTTCTTTTATTCCTTAAATACAATGTTCAAGTCCAGGGCTGTCAAGCCACTTCTTCTCACAAGATCCCAATTCAGATTAAAAAGTGACTCTAAGCAGTTGGGGAGTAAAGTCTGAATAGTCTGAATACCTCAAAAATGTTCCCAGAACCTGACCAGGTAGCCAGACAGGGGGCTAGGTAAGAATATAATTGCTAGGACTGAAATATCTGAAGAGTCCTTTAGTTCTACAAAGAAATATGTTCCACAAAGCAGCCTAGTCTTTCCTAGTCTCATACAGAGGCTGTGGCTTTCATGTACAAGCCCTCTGCACATCCATATCCTGCCTTTGGCATTTTTCTTCACATAGCAAAGGAATACATCTTCAGGATTACTCATGAAAGAGACTTTCTACACAAAAAGCCAGTTGCTTATGTAGCTCATTAAGAGAAGTAGCTTCCCCACCCCCAACAATCAAACTGAAAAATGTACAAGCATGAATACTCAGCAGATCAGCACATACATTAAACAGAATTTTGTCCTAAATGCTGACCTCAGATGTTGCTGATTTCCACAAAGTTCTCCACGTGCCATGAGTTACACTAAAAACAATCCCCAAGCTTGTTACAATATCAGAAGTGCTAGAAGCATTTTTGAAAATACAACAGAGAAGTACATACTAGAAATGAAATCTGATGGAGACTACTGGGCCTTTCTGTCTACAAAAGGTTATTCACAGAATTTCTACCCATCCATTATAGATACTACTTAGCAAATTTCACAGTTTTAACAAACAGACAATTCTCAGTGATCTGCAATACACACCTGTACCTTGTATATATAAATACATCTCAGCACAGGAAAGACATGGACCTGTTAGAGCAAGTCCAGAGAAGGGCCACAAAAATGGTTAGAGGAGCGAAGCAGCTCTCCTGTAAGGCAAGGCTGAGAAAGTTGGGGCTGTTCAGCCTAGAGAAGAGCAGGCTCCAGGGAGACCTTTTTGCAGCCTTCCAGTACTTAAAGAGGGCCTGTAGGAAAGATAGGGACAGGCTTTTTAGCAGGGCTTGTTGCAATAGGACAAAGGGTGATGGCTTCAAACTGAAGGAGGATCAATTTAGATTAGATAGAAAGGAAAAATCTTTTACAATGAGGGTGGTGAGACACTGGAACAGGCCATTCAGAGAGGTAGAAGATGCCCCATCCCTGAAGGTCAGGTTGGACAGGATTCTGGGCAGCCTGATGTTGTTGAAGATGTCCCTGCTGATGGCAGAAGGGTTGCACTAGAGACCTTTAAAGGTCCCTTGCAGCCTGAACTGTTCTATGTATCTATATGCATGAGAATATGTTGGGCAATACAGCTGCTTTGTGATGGCTTTGCTATATCCTCTTTGCAGAACTGTTCTGCATTTTAGCACATATCACTCCTGCTCAATGCATGAATTTGCAACCTGCATTAATTAGAACCATTAAAACACATTTTCAACAAAAAATTTCCACATGCTGCCCACTGATCCTTGTGATTCTGAAGACTGTTTTAAAGGGCTCTTAAATTTTTGAGAAAAGCAAGACTGCCTAAAGGCTCAAATTATGTAAAAAGGAATGGATTTTTGCTGAAAAAGATTAGGGATCTGTAAAGCAAAAATGGCAAAAGACTTCCGATATTAAGAACTTCCAGATAAGATCGGAGGATGATAGAAAAATCTTTACACACGCTTCTGTTGCACAGAGCATTGCAACTCCTCTAGTATTTATATATATGCAAAAAGCATACATAAATCTTTAAGGAGCAGAGAAACAATATCTGAGTGCCTTGTATATCATGTAAAGTACCAGGACTTTATTCCTACATCTAAGAGTGAGATGTTTTTCAGCTTCTCTTGGTTTTCTTATATTTCAGTGACACAATGGATCTTGGAAGCAGAGGAAGAATCCACTGCACCATGAGACTCACTTGCTCTCTCTTACTCATGGCAGTGTTCTGTGTGAAACCTTTCCTCTGCCACAGTCAAATTGATCCACTAGCTCTTGGGCGGGCAGACCCCCAGTGCTGGGAATCCTCCTCAGCTGTTTTACTAGAGATGAGGAAGCCTCGCATTTCTGACTCTGTCAGTGGCTTTTGGGACTTCATGATCTTTCTGAAATCCTCAGAGAACTTGAAACACGGGGCTTTGTTCTGGGATCTGGCTCAGCTCTTCTGGGATATCTATGTGGACTGTGTTCTCTCCAGAACCCATGGCCTAGGCAGAAGGCAGCTGGCAGAAGCTGAGCAGAAGATTGCTACTCTACGTTCTCAGTTCACAGGGAGAAACCAAGGTCACTACTCCTTTAATATGCGTCTAATGGGCAATAATTAGAGTCTAGCAGGAAAGAAAAGAGATTGAGGCCTATTGTGCTACTTGGTAATAGGACAGAAACAGAGGACAGTACTGTGCAAAAACCCTCTACAACTCCCAGTCAAGTGTAGAGCAATGTTTATGTTCAACATGATCTCAGTAAAAATTTGACCTCCGAACAACCTGAACTCCAACAACAACTTTTAAGTTTCTCTTTGATGGGGCAGGAGAAGCAGCAGAAAGTGTAATACAGGAGGATTCAAACAAAGGCAGCAGCTCAGCAACTGAATATACCAATATATTCCTCCACAGCAGCATTTTTACCACAGTTGTGCTATGAACAGGCTAGTTCTGAACTCCCCATTCTGAGAGGAATGCATTGCACTGGTGCTGTTGGGGAGAGTGGCAGTCTTTTAGCAGAAGGGCAAGGGTATGTCTATTTGCCATCTGGCAGGCAGCCACTAGGTATTTTCCATTTCCATACTGGTAACTTTACCCAATACACAATGGAAACAGACCTAGGACTTAGATGCATGCAGGCTTTCATACATGCCTACAGCTCCAGGAAGAACACCACCACCCGTGACACTAAATACTCCAATTCCTAGTGTCCAGGTTCCCAGCCCCAGAGAAGAACCCCCAGATCCCTCTCCATATGCATGTCACTTACACACCTCATTCCCAGAAAGGAGATACAGTACAGCTTTTCCTAAATCTCAGACCCCCTTCCAAGGCTTCAGTTCTGATCCTGCTACCAACAGATGTATCCTTGCCTGGAGAATATCTGCTTTCAGATAGGAGTAGGTGCTACAATTTGATGGAGAGGTAGAAGTGCTGTTGCCACCACCACCAATGCAGTGCATCAGGCCCACAGTGAGAAGGCAGAACTGCTTTTACACTCCAATGGATTGAGACCCTTATCTCCACCTCCTAGAGCAGTGTCTTCGTTATTATGATTGGGGGAATGTTCATGGAATAATAAAGAGCCTCTCCAAGCAAGTACCCATTACAGCATCTCTAAAAAACGGACTTGAACTCAGGGTTCTCGCATCCCACGGACAACATACCACTGGACAATCCCAGTCTTGCCCACAAACCTAAAAAATTTTTGAGTATTGAAAGCTAGAATTTGGGATAGGAAGGACTGAGAGGTCCTTGCCCTATTACCTACAGACAGTATCCCAGGCATTGAGATAGGAGTTGAGTTTGAATCAGTCCCCTCAGACTGAAAAACTCACACACACAGGGTCAGTTTCTAAACTATGAGCCAAACAACCACTACCTGTATTTTAAAAGCAACAACTGGATCCTATCCTGCTCTGCAAAGAATCTGAGCTATCACATAGCTCTGACTGGATCTTTACTGTGTTGGCATGCAGCACAGAATCCATGTCTGGTTTCCAAGTAGTCTTAGACATCACAAAGGCAACAAGTTGCCCAATCCTTACCAGACAAACGCACTTTTGGGGGCAAACAGCATGCAGCTTTAGACACATGAGGCAGTAATACTGTCAAAAATTGAGATAACCCACCAGGCTAAAGCACCAGATTAATTTTTATTTAGGATTGCAGCTTTGAATATCACTGTCTAAACTCCCACTTAGCCTTTTGTTTACATCTGGCTCTACAGATCTATATCACACTGTGATTTTCCTAAACAAAGAGCTTTTGTTCCAGTCAAGATTTAAAAGTCTGATGTATTTTGAAGAATCAAATTAAAGGTTTTATGATAAATTTTGACTTTTCTTTACTCTTATACAAAGAGATTTTAAGTACTACTAAGTATTCACACCCTCTTTGTTTTGTGAATTGTAATCGGTTAATCTGGTTGCTCTGTACAACTGATTAACATCAGTCTGTGGCAGGCAGCTTGTAGCAGTGACAGCCTAATTTTCTTTTGTGTTTTTTTTTGTTGAGGAGCTAACTTCTCATCCAAGTGTTACAGTTTCTTAACAAAGCCAGCTGTTTTCATCTTTGTAACCTGTGATCTTACTGCCTTATTTCATCAGTGAAAGTAGAAATCGATTGGTAATAAACACAGATAGAAATTGCAGGGTAAATGATGAGGAACAGAATTACCACTTATGCATAAAGAGAGGTACAAGCCTGTTTTCTCAGCCCCATGAGCAGCACTAACAGCACTTAAATTATCTTGTGTACTTCACATCTACATGGGGCAGTATAAATAGCTTTCAGTAGGCTTGTACTAGAAATCCAAAAATGAAACAAATTTTTTTGCTTTATACTGTTACTTTTGCAACAGTTGATAACTTTATTGCTTCATACTTATTCCTCTTAAACAGTTAAAACTTCCATATGTTTGGGGTTTGTTCTGGGTGGTTTTTTTTTTAATTGCAAACAGAATCAAAAATCAGGAATGACGAGCAACCTGTAACCTGCATTTTTTGTAGTTCCTTAAACATATCACTGAACTGGAAAAGCAAGACAGAAATCTGAACTTGGCACAGAAATACTGATGTTAGGATATTTTTATTAGCATTACATTTCAGAACTAATGGATAAATCTTACTTGTGAAGATTAAGTATTAGGAACTTTTCTAAGGAAAAAAAAAGAAAAGTCCTCCAACCAAAAAAACCTAGGTAAGCACTTCTCAGTAGTACCAAACAAAACTACTTTGTCACATTTTAGAAGCACTTCCACAGTTACCCATACTCGGTCTTCCTGGCAAACAATTCTCTTCAAGTGTGAACAAAAAAAGTGGGAGAAGTAGCCCAGTTCCAGACTTACAGATTCAAACACTGTTTTCTGGACCAGTGTAATCCCTCCAGGCTTTTGACTGTACTCACAGTCTGAAGACACTCTTAAACTCTACACAATCCATGAAAAAGACTACAAAATCAGAACAGTTGAGTATGAGTACTCTGAAAAACTGTCTTAATCCACCTAAAATACTACTTAACCCAGCAGCATTTCAACTTCCCTACATATTCTGCTGAGAAGTGTTAATCAGCTTTAAGTAGAGACAAGTGGGGAGAGTTTTTCACTTACCTGGCTAAGCTATCTTTAGTAATTCATCCCTTTCCCCTAACAGAATCCAAACACTATGAAAAAGCAGGTTTCATAAATGTATCTCCAATCCATTATAACACTGTAACTACATTATAGTTACAACAATCCTTAAACAAAATAAGATTTCAGGATCACAAGGAAAACATAGCGTTTGTACTCAGAGCAGTCTTCCTGAAGAGCAGCTGCACAAGAAGATCCTCCTCAAGAAGCTATGTAGCACATCCTCTCTAGAAACACCTGAAAACTACAACGCCTCTGCCTCTTTTCTCCTTACCCAGTAGTCCCTCTGCCCCTTACCGCCCAGTGGCCTCAGCTGTGCACACCTCCCTCACAGGTGCAGGTGATTAGGCTCAGACCAGCCCTTGCACCTGGCCCAAGACAGGCATAACTTGCTGTCCCAGCTCTGCAGGGTGCCAGGGAGGGTAGTGGGGCAAAGGCTATTGTACATCTGAGGTCTGGTAAATAAGCAAATATTGTGTTAACCAGTTACTTTTTCAGAAGATAAATATGTCTAAAAGGAAGAAAACCAACCTGCTGCCTTTTAGAGGTCATTGCAAAGAAAATGCCTCATAGCTCCTCAAGGAAATAACAAATGTGCTACTAGATAGTGTGAGAGATCTCACCCACAGTGCAGAGAGGTTGATAACAAGGCGGGGAGTCAGTAGGATTCTGAGCAGTCGTAAGCACTTTGATTCTGCTAATTACAACTAGAAGAGTTTTAGAGGAAGACTAAAGGAAAAGGTCCATACTTGGGGGAAAAGCTCAAAGTGACTTGACACTGAAAGGCAATTTGCAAGTGGAGGAATGTGGCTATCACCAGAGCAAGAGGCTTAGGGGCAATGCTGATAAAATGAGGATCAGCAGCAGCTAAAGGCAGAGGAAACACAGATGTGGGAAACTGAGTATTCAGCTGCTCTTTGCTGTTTGGAAATTATTTACTTATATGCATTTTTATGTCACTTTTCAGGGACATTTTCTCATATTCAGATGTCGCCAGTTCTGAAGAAGAAAGACGCATTTGAAGATTTAATAAGTATCCACATACATAAGAGTAGATCTATATTTCTTGGAAGAATCATTGGAGAGCTAGGAAAAAAGAGGAAATTACACATTTAGTCTAAGAATTTGATTTGTAGATAATCTTTAACTACTTCTCTTTATTTTTTCATTTAAATTCCCATTGATGTAAATTTACGTGGTGGAAGAAGGCCTGTAACTTCGAGCACTAAATCTCTGATTAACTTGGACTTATGGGTTTTCTTAATTACCTATGAATTTAGTCTCTTTACTAAACTGCATGATTTATAAGCAGTTGCCTACTTTAATCTGTGTGTATATCAGGTTTTTTGTAATACATGTGACCTGTTCAAACTATTGTCTTTTGGGTGCCAAAACAGGAAATACCTGATCCTTAAATAAAACACAGACAAGCAGAGAAGGAAGTTGTCAAAAAAATCTCCGCTGGCTCCAAGACAGGATTAGAGTCAAGATGGTGATGTTTGATTGCATGCATAGCTGTACACTTGTGCAAAGCAACCCCTGCTCAAAGACATCATCCCACTAAGAAAAATAGTACATATTTCTACATGAACATTTCTTCCAAAAATGTTTCCAGTTTTCCAGTAAAAGGGTTAACAGATTTTACCAGCTCCTCTACTTTCATACTTAAAATGTTTAATCACAAGAATTCTCATATAAAATTTGCATTTGCTTCTGTTTTAGTTTACCAGTTCTTTGTAGAAAAATCATTTTCTTCTGACTCTTATTGATAACCCTAATAGGCAATTGCACATTAAGCTAATGCAAAATAACTTATGGCAGGTAACATTTGATGCTTTTATGATAGAAATTAATTCCATTGCCAGACTGGCTGGATGCAATAACAAATTTGGGCAATTACATTTAGTCGTGCATTCAAAGTTTCTTTCCTTGAGCAAATGTAGCAACATTTGGTGGTGGTTTTTTTTTCTTTTTCACAAATGCCCACAGAAAAACTGGCTTCCTGGTTGTTCATCAACTTGCAGAAATAGGTTCAAGTAACAAAATGTGTAAAGAAATCTTGAAATGGTTACTGGCCTGAACAAAATAAAGCTTAAACACAGCCCCACTGGGGGAAATCCTGACTTAAGAAAGCAAACAAAAAACTGTAAGAGGGCTAACAGCTTCAATAGCACTGAATTTGTGCTTCAAGTTAAGCATGCAACAAGCCATTTAAATGTTCAAGAGAGGAGAGAACACTAAAGCAGGATAAACACAGGAACACACAGTTCAGTACACTCAGCAACAGACCCCCAGCTGCAGCCACAGCCTATGAGAGCACTTTGCTACCACGTGGGAGGAGCATTGTTACAACAGACCTGCTCACTCCTGTACCTATGTTGTTAACTACTTACAGTATATTAATACATCTAAAAGCCCTGTTTGGCAACTATGTATCAATATAAGAGAGAATCTTCACTCACAGTCCCTACAGCTACCAAGACCAGCACCTGACAAAGAGTGTCAAGGGCTGGATGCCACAGCCCAGGAGGACTGGTATTAGGGTAGAGCAGGTGTTACCTGTTCCCATAGGCTCCCAAGCTCCAGCAAATGTCAAATCAGACAGATTATCTGAACAGGTCCTGTTTAACTTAGATGCTTTTCCACAGGGCCCTTTGGGCAGATGTTAGTGCTTCCACTTTAGGTAAGTCCCACCTGCAACAACAGGATCCCTTAGGGAATGGCTCATGGCAGCTTTCTTCCTCCCTTCAGACAGAAATACCACTATGGGCCAAGATGATATTTAGCTTAAACGAATTTGCAATACTTCTCTGCTTCAGTAAGCTTCTAAATTAACAGGCTATAGCAAAATTCAGCCTTTGAGGCAATGAGCAGGAAAGGATGTGGAGGCAAGACTGACAAAGCAGATGAATCTCTAGGATAGATCACACTATGGAAAACACTTGGAAATTGCTGATGTAAAGAGACAATCTGTGTTATTAATTGTGCTGAAATAAAAAAGGGAATGCAACTAACTACATGTAACTCTGCAAGTGACAGAGTGAAGTGATGAAAGAATGACTATATTAAAAAAAAAAGCAAGGGCTCTGAGTATGAGAGGAAAGTAGATCTGCTATATAGGAACACTGAAAAATGTCACTGTGTCTAAAGACAGAATATTGCCTCCTACCACTGTTTCTTATAAACTTCATGGCAGATCTTTGAGTGAGCTAGGATTGTTTTTGTAGATACCGTTCCTGGCTTACCATTTCTCAGTCAGAGCATGCCAGAAGAAGGATGGGATGAACACGTCTGACTGAAGTTCCTTCACTGTCAGTTGAACTGAATAACAACAAAATAAAGACCTTGTGATTTTGTCCCTTTCATCTTACTGGGATCTGGGAGCTAAAAAACTGCTTCTTAGCATGGAAAAAACTTCTTTGAGTCTTTGCATACTGCCATGAAAGAAGAGTTCATGGTAGTTCAGGAATATCTATTTGTAAGAATTTGTACTCCAGGTCTGTTCAGTGTTGCTTCAGACCAAACCAGCATTTGTCAGGTGCTACTGTTTCCAGCCAAGTTTAATTCAGATGCAGGCACTAGAAGGAGATTTAAAGCATCATCAGAAGCTGATGGATATCTTCCCATAATCAACAATTAGGTTCCTTGGATTGTTGTGTGTGTCTCTTGGCACTGGCATATTGCAAAAGCTACTAAGCTTCTATCTCACAGTATATTTATTTATGTTAGGATATGGGTATATCCACTTTCCAATGACCTCATCACTATTTGTTTTCTAATGACCTCATCACTATTTGTTTTCTGGGGTTCTCCCTCCTCCCTCAATAAGTTTCTTTTCTTTAATTTCCACCCTCTTTACTCTTCCTTTGCTAGAGACAAACCACTTGTTAGGTCCCATTAGCATGCCATTAGTTCTTGCTGTAAATTCTTGCATGTTTGCAGTACGTGTAATTCAGGCCTCCTTTGACTAAAACCAGCAGAAAGAACCAGGAATGTTCATTAATCTCACTACCAAAGTATAAGGTCTTTCAAGAAGATGTCTGAGGTGCTACCAACAGAAAATAAGATTTCTAGCCTCTTTAATGAGTCAGGCAGTCCCCTTATCTTGATGATTAACTCATTCTGAAAAATACAGCACAAGGTAAATCTATGTGGAAAATCTATGTGGAGTTCTGCTGAGCAGTTTTTCTTAAGCTTTTCGTTAGCCTTTTCAATCACATCATCTGAAACACTGTCTGATTATATATGAAACAAAGCTTCAGAATATATGATTTACCTAACTTTTCTCCCAGAGCTTCCAGCTTCCAAAAATATTTTGTTTTCACATGAATGAAATTTATTTTCTTTGTAATCACTGAAAAAATTCTGTAAAAACTAGGAGTATTTTCTTTCTTGGAAAGCTGGTATAGTTTCTGTGACATAACTAAAATCCTTAAAAGTATGCAAATTTTCTTGAACCATAACCGGTTTTGAGCATACATGAATATACTTATTTACTATTTTTATGCGCCTCCTGCAAAACAGTGATAGTAAGTAACTGACTCTGTATTTTTTTCTCTCTGAAATAGTACTGAATAATTTCCATTTCTCAGATCTTTAAAATCCTTTTGTACATTACAGGAAAAAAGTTCCTTGTTGCTGGCATCAACAAGAAATACACCATTCCAAGGAAGTAACTTGACCATGGGATATCAACACCTAAAGAGAAAGAAATGGGCAACTGTTTGCACTGCTGA
>WEIT01014421.1:3755-17969 GCA_013389985.1 Dryoscopus gambensis
GAGGCACATTACATTTAGAAACCGAGCCCTGTTATCAAAAATCAAAGAATCCAATGTAGTTGAATGTTTTGTATTTGGAAAGGGGAAGGGAAGAAGTAATGCATTTGGAATTTACTGCGTTTCTGTGCTAGCTGCCCTTTTTCTGATGGGCTCAGTAACCCCTCAGAGGGCAACTGTGTTTATGAGAGTATCTTCTACTGTAATGTAAAAATGAAGCTGCAAAAGTTAAGTTCTCAGTTTTTTAACACAAGCCCAAAGCCATGACCACAAAGGGTAATTTAAGAAGAGGAAAAAAAACAAACCACCCAACAAATGAACAAACAAAAACAAACGAACCCCCCCCCAAACTTGAGGAGAAAACCCCCGAAGGAACTATCCAGAGTGAATACTTTTCATCTACTTCTTCAAGACTGGGTAGTTTCGTATGAATTATTTTTCATGGGAATTTTGCAAGAATCTCTTCTAACCCCACCCACCCTTTCATGTTGGATATGGTTGTTAATTGTGCAAGGGCATGGGTGGGAGAAAAATTACTACTGTGATTTTGGAGTAATTGAGTTTCTAGAGACAAGGGCTTCTTTTTCAGCAAGTGTATAATCTAGAGTAAGCCTTTTCCTATAAAATGCGTAGACTTGATTTTCTTTCTGTCAAGTATACTGCAGGTATAATTTGTTGGCATTGCTGTAGACCCAAAGAGTGAGACAGTAGGGTGAAAGGGGGCCTAAGATTTGATTTGGTTGTGCAGGGAGGACTGCACAAGTGGACAACCGTATTATGAAGTGAGTGTGTTCACAGAACAGTATAATGCCGAGGAGAGGGAGAAGGGGATAAACTTTAAAAGGTCCCATAAGGATAAAGAAAAATAGCTTTATGTTATAAACTGCAGTGAAGGTTGGAACCACAGAGAAGGAAATATAAAAGAGCATAATGCAAGAGAAAAGATGTTTGGATACTAGTAAAAGAATAAAAAGTGTATTTATGGTTATACATAACATATGCAAACAGACTTGTGAAAACTTGTGTTTGAATACTAGCATAAGACGGTAGTTTTCAAAATAAATTTTCAGTGGTACTCTAAATGCTGAAAGTAGATGAGACCCTCAGTCTCTTTGAGTGTTACAGGATGAAATTAAGATGTGCTACTGGAGAAAGCATGGATTTAGAGGAAAAGCACTGATCCCATAACCTTCTTCCTGAAAAAAATCTCTCCTCTGTAAACCTGAGACACTTCCTTTCCTGTTTCAAGAGATCCTTCAACCCTCATACTTCATGACAGACACCTTTTTCAGAATAAAAGCTTAAACTTTCCTTAAGTATGTTTAGACTTGAAAAACATAAGAAAGCTACAGTTGCCTTTGTTTATTTGTTTGATGAGGTCTTTTCATGCTGAAATTGGCTTGTCGAAGAAAACAGTCTGTGAGGCCCAAACAAAAAGTTTAATAGCTCTTGATGAATGATATTCAATTTTTTTTCCCCAAAAAAATTCTAGCTCTCTGTCATAAGTAGGGATACAAGATCATGCAAGTATTTTTGACTTGTCAGCTTCTTCTATGATTTTTCCTGTGATGTTGGAAAAAAAAATAAAGCACAAAAATTCTATTTTGTTACAATGCTAAGTTAAAAGATCTACAGCTGTTTCTCCTTAAAATATACACATAAAATGCTACCATGCTTCAAGATGTAATTTATGTGTTATTGTTTCTTGCATGGAAATTACTAGAATTGTGGTTTCATAAGCAGTGATATTAATTAAAGCTTAGTGTTAAGTATATGAAGGCCACAAGAACCAAATTCTTAAAAACCCTGAAAGAAAAGAAAATAAAGTGATAACAAGTAAGTCTAACATGTACTAAGTATGAATAAGGTGTCCCTGCCCATGGCAGGAGGGTGGAAACTAGATGATCTTTAAGGTTGCTTTCAACCCAAAAGAAATATGATTATGACTGCACGTTTTAAAAAGTGTAGGAATCATAGAATGTTTACTCAAAGATCTAAGAAATAGAACTTGTTTTCTGAACAGTTTAATAAGAAATGTGCCAGGATAAGTGTTAAATCTGTTCCTCAGTCTCATTAGTATTTGTCATCTGAAAGTGTTACCAAGGGAGAAAAAGTCTAAGGTAGTCTAAAACTAGGCCAAAACGATTTATATTTGCAGTCAAAGCCATCCTGCCAGTGCAAGTCAGTTTTTCCGACTCTTAGTCAGTGAGTAAAATAAAGAGAGGTGAGTCTGCTAAGATGGCTATTCCTGAAACCAATTAAAAGCAATTCTGAGGTTCTTTCAACTTATCCCATTATAACCTTCAGTAAACCACCACCTAATTTTTTTATTATAATTATTTGTGTAAATGCTAGCTCGTAGACAATTAGTGCTCTCTGTAGGAACTCACATACTGGATTGACTTTGTAGAAAAGCACTGCATAAAGTTAAATGACTTTAGGGATAAAGGAACTTTGTACAGGATGGTTTTCTGAATCTATTCAGAAAGCTATAAAATCCCAACTAGCCACTTTTGAAAACAGTATGTCTGGCTTATGAATTTAGTGGCTTGAGAGTAGAACTAGTGGTAAACCTGAAACAATGAAAATTTATTTGCTGTCTTTGAAATTAAATAATTGCATTGGTCTGCAAAGTCTGTGTTGCTTTTTTTACAGTTTCAGCATTAAAATATTTTTATCTGTTTCAAATTCTTTGTGTTCTCCCTGGTAATCACAATTCCTTCTCTGCATCAGCTGGATAGAGTCACAGTTCTAAGTTTTAGGATATTTATTTTCTCCTTTGTAGTCATGTGATCTGTGGGAAGTTTCTCAGGATTTTTCACAGGTTTTGCACTATCAGCAGAGAACGATTTCCCTTAGTCCGTTGTTTTGGTTTAATTCCAGCTGGCAACTAAACCTTGCATAGTTACACTCTCCTTTCTTCCTGGTGGCATGGGGAAGAGAATCAGAAGGGTAGAAGTTAGAAAATTTGTGCGTTGAGATAAAGAAAATATAATAGGGAAAGCAAAAGCTGTGCACACAAGCAAAGCAAGACAAGGCATTCATTCACCACTTCCCATGGGCAGGCAGGTGTTTAGCCATCTCCCAGAGAGCAGGCTCCAGTACACCATAGCTCCAAGGCTTGAGAAGACAAACACCATCATCCTAAATGTTCCCCCCGCCTTCGTCTTCCTCCATATCTATATGCTGCACATGATGCCATATGGTGTGAAATGTCCTTTGGATCAGTTGGGGTCAGCTGTCCCAGCTGTGTCCCCTCCTGTGCACCCCCAGCCTCCTCCCTGGTGGGCTGGGTGAGAAGAAGAAAAGGCCTTCACCCTGGGTCAGAACTGCTCAACATTAACAAAAGCATCCCTGAGTTATCAACACTGTTTCTAGCACAAAACCAGCACACCCATTTATATGTTCACACTTCTTCTTCATTAAACATCACAGTGATGATTCTTCATCTACATTAAGATGCCTGGCTGACTTGGAGAGAATCCCCAGAAGAAGTCACAGGTCAATCTAGAAATGTATTTACCTTTTAATTTACTTATTTAAAAGATTTATAGAGACTAACCAGTTCTGATACTAGAGATACAGAGGAATGACCTCCCAACAGAGATACAGACCTTTACTTATTCAGCCCTATATCCTGTGAATGAAATTATAAACCAGGTAACAGAGATATTTGTCCTTGTTCCCCCATCCAGCATCTTCTAATGCATAGTTTAGGGACATTTTCCTATTTACCAATTTGCCTCTATGAAAATCAGTCCATATTTTTCTTTCTGAAGACTGATCAAAAGATCCCTGAATTCTCTTTTGGAATTATTTTTAAGGACTGGCCTCAACCTTGACACCTTCTTTTCTTGTAATATTCTGTTCTGTCTAAGAAATCAATAGTTCACATCAGTAACTTTTATGTTTAAAATATAAGTTCCCTTTGAACTCTTTGATTAATTTCACTTATCCTAGTAATATGTTATTATTCATATAAACACTTTGCTCTAAAAGATTTCTCAACAGCTCTTCATTCTGAGATTTCTGCAGTTAATCTTCTGGGGGGGGGAAAAAAAAGACATGGATATAGGAAATTCCCTGAAATCCATCTCAGTGAATGCCAATGCAGGTGACGGACAACTTTTGTGATTTAGTCTTATTACCCTAAAGTAAGTCAGAGCTCAGTCCAGGTAGTTCTTTGTCTCTTCAGGTCAGCAGGCCTGAAGGACAGTAAAGTTAACTCAAGGCTGATGTAAGCTTAGTCCTTGGAATTCTTCTCTGGATTCCAGATCAGTGGAAAAATATTTTCCATTAATTCTTCCATGTCCTTACACAGAGAATCATTCATTCTCTTGCATATCTTAGAACTGCAGGGAATAGCATGAATCAGATTCAGACTGTACATGCAGCCTGCATTCAGTTTGAAATGAAAATATTTAGAATTGTGAAATTAACCTCACCTCAAGAGAACTCTCTGTGGACAAGCACTTGCAATGAAAATAAGTTAGGACTTGCAGCTAAACTGTGGCTCTTCAATCTGTGAAGACCACGCAGATTACACAATACACTGGTGCTAACTAGGAGTCTGTCTCTGGTACTAGTGCAGACAGCAGGCTGTGTAGCCCTGATTATGAGGATAACAGGTGTGGTAATTTGGTAGACTGAAAGATTATACAGATTTTGCACAGGTTCTGCCACTCAAAGTGGATGTGGTTTCTTGTTTCAAGGATTCTTGTGTACCAAGAATGCCAAGATGGAGGTGCTCAACAGCCCTTCTCACAGCTCTTTGTCTCTAGTTGATGAGTTCAACACAATCGACATTTATAAATGCCACAGTTCTAATTATCAATGAGGCAAAGAACACTACCAAGAGGAATTCTCAAGAAAAAATATATATATGGAAGAATTATTTAAATCTGCCATCCTCTTTACATGTTAAAGGATAAAATCCAAACAAGCTACTAATTTTTCTGTTTCAAAAACTGCAGTGAATGGTGAGAGTACCGGCAAAAAGTGGACACACATCCATGCAACTGTATAACAAGCTTATGTTTATACAATTTATGCATAACATGTGTAAACACTAGTTCCAGTGCAATAAAGTTATTAAAGAAGACCTTACAATATATTCCTTCCCCCTCAGTGGAGAACTTCATACTGAGGCCACTATTTTTCCAATTATTAGAACAAAAATTCTCTTGTACCAAAAAGCAGACAAATAAAATTTTTGATGCTGGTACATAATTTGAAAAGCAGATACCAAGACTCCAAAAATTTTTAATAAGCAGCAATAGAAAAAAAAACACAGTAAGACATAGAGATATTTTTTCTGAGTTCTTGAACCCTGTTACCTGTGCTGCTTCATTACATCTCCCAAATATGTATTCTGGTATTATATCTTACATAGTCATTGGCAACATTTTTAAATAGTGCTTATTTAACAGCAGCTATCTAGTATTTTGTTTTACCCACTCATTGTTTAAAGCATATTTTTTGTCATATTTACAGTATTTAATTGAAACTACAGTCTTTTACCAGTGAAAGAGTGTAATGTCAGCCTCAGGTTGAACTTTTCCAGTCTAGAGATACCCTGAAGTTCTTTTGCTTGTCCACCCTGTTAATTGGGTAGGATATAGATGATGTACAGATGCATCATCTAGAAATGGGTGGCACACCAAATTCTCCCTGACAGAGCTACTGGTTGACCAGCAACCTCACAGCTTAGTATGGTGGCATACTGCAGCTGCTGTGTGCCATCAACTAAGTAGGTGTTATTTTATAATGCATAGAGCCACTTCACTGTCATGGCACTGGGAACATATCACAATGTTGGCACCTATCTAATGGACACTGAACTATTTACACCGAAGGGACAGCTGCACTGATCAGATGTGGTTGGGAAGAACAGGTGACTGCCTAAACAACAATTAGAAGCTGAAATAAACTGCCAATAGGTGAAGCAGGAATTTTCAAAATTGTGAAGAATAAAGCAGAAGATGCTGAAGTATGGTGATGTTGTGTCTACAAAAAGGTGATTTTTGTGCTTAAGCCAATACAGCCATCTGCATGTCCACCAAACTTGTTTTATCGCAGCTATTAACTAGACTCCATTTTATCCACAGTTTTTTCACTCGCAACTGCATTTCACAAATGAATAAGGGATAGGGGCTTAAACAAACAAGCAAGCAAGCAAACAAACAAAACAACTCACCACTTGCTAGTCTATTTTCAACATAAACTCTCAGTAGTTAGGCTGGAAGGGATGATTTCCCTCAAATAGCTACCCGCAATTTGGTAAAAAGATATGAATAGTTAAGATTACAATGAAATTTTTTATTTCCAGACAAATTATATGTTTTGTTTGAGGTAAAACTTATATATTACTTCGTCCTATCTTTATGTTCCCATGAGAAAAATGAGAGAAAATCATTTCAGGTTGGTCCAAAATTGATTTTTTCCACAATTTTTCAGGTCAGCCAATGAAGTGAAAAATCAATTCTTCACACAGCTTTAACTCAAGCCCTTCTTGAATATAGAATTATTACTTTCCTCATGAGCATTTTTCATGGCATTCCTCACCACATAAATTAATTTATCTTAATTTGGCATAGATTAATTAATTTATCTTCACAATACTTTTGCAAAGAATTGGGACTGCTATTTTGATTTCACACAAGAGAAGTTGAGGTATAGTTACATTAGAGAGCAAAAATTGCTCTTTTGGATGCTCCCCACAACTACAATCTAATTTAGCAGAGTAGTTAGCTGTTGCATAAAAATCCAGAGCTCAGCGCACAGACTATCTAAATGGTCAAAGCACATTTCTCACAGACATCAGCTTCCTCTACGCTTCCACAGTGCTTTTGTGAACTGTTTTACAGGGTTTGATACTGGACACCAGAGACTGGAATCCAGTGAGCTGTTAGCTATGAGAAATTTACTTTAAAGGGCCATCACACAGGAAACAGTTCAGAAACACAACCAAGTTAGAAATACTTAAGAAGAATAACAATAAAATAAAATAATATATATCTCCTGTAACAATAAAATACTCACAGGGTTGGATTTTGCTGCTCCACTAGAAGCGAGGATACAATACTCTGCTACAACACTCTGCTACAAGCCATCAAAAGCCACTCCAGAAATAAAAGACTACACAATGAGGGATATAGGATGAGACCATGCATCTTTAAATCATGAATTCTACAATGATGATGATGATGATGAATGTTTGAAGATGTATCTGCACCCACACACAACCAGGTCAATTCCACTGACAGGACTGCAGGTTCAATGACATGGCAAAATTTGCCTATATTGCTCATCCCCATTCACATTTTTTAAATAGTGCCTTGACATATTGTTTGAAATCCAAGGCAACAACTCACTTAAAATCATGTGGGACAAAATCCTGTGTTTTAGTATGACACCATTAAAGTGATATCACACTTTGTGATTTGTCTGTCTCAACATCTTCCTTCTGTCTCATTACCTCAAAGGAAAAATGATTTTCATTCTGAGATGTGATTAAACTCACATTCATGTGCTGATTGAGGTGTAGAATCTTTTATTGGATAAAAATATAGACTTCAGAGTTGGCAGTGGAGTGCTACAGTACTCCACTCTGCGAGACCATTAAATTTAATCCTTCCTTCAGACTCACTCCAGGGGTGATTTCAATTAAATTTGTTCAAAATTTATCAGTTTCCTGCATGTATGCATAAATGATTCAGACACACTTACACATTCACTGAGCAGAATGTATTGAAGGGTACATATTATCGTTGTAGGTTTTCACTGTTCTTTTTTTCATAAAATTTACCTAAAAGGAGCTTCTATTATACAAAACTTTAGTTCTCTGCATTAAATGCTCTTGCTGTTCATTTGGAAATTAAATCTATTTTTCAATGCAAATTGCAAATATTACTTAGCCATCAAAACTGCCCTTTTCTTTGCATGATGGTGTTGCAGTGCATGTGGCAGTGACAGCAGCACCCACACCAACAAATTTCTGGTGGATGAGCACCCAGGGTACTGCAATCTAACATCGTCATCGCTGCAAGTTCCCATGCCTCCCCAGGAGCTGCTTCTTGCATATTGTTCTGTTTTAGGTTCAAGGTCCCCCCCCTCCTAGTTTTATGTACGCCCTTATGTTTATGCATATCCCATATGGAATATGTATGATCTCTGGAAAGTTCTGTTACACTTGATACTCCATTTGTTCATTCGACTAGAACCCTCCCCTGAGTTTGTCCCATTGGATGTTCCCCCCTGTCACTTCACAATTTATAGAACTCAATTGGTTGCAGTCCTTTATCCCGCCTCTTTTGGCTCCCAGATAAGAAGGGGCTATACCCGGCCTGGCGCGTCTTAGTCTGCTGTTCTATTAAAGTTGTGAAGCTGCAGAGGACCCCTCTCTCTCTGTCCCTTGCCTTTCCCAGCGCTGCTTTCACCTCGGTTTGCGGGCTGCTCCCTGCGAGAGAGAGCCAGCGCCGGTTCTGTTACTTCTGTACCAGCTCCCCGTCAGCCACGGCTGAAACAAGGGTCCGTGCCGGGACACCTCCGACAGCCAGGCGTGGTGCGGACTCCAGGCAAACTGCAGCCTGCATCATGATGGTATAGCTATTTCCTAGAGGGAAAAAGATAGATTTATTGTACTAATGACTTGAAAATCTGCTTTCTGTCAGCTGCCGTGAAATAGGACATTGTCGATTCTGATGTAGTTTTCGGAAGACATGATGGAGTTTGTGCATGCAATTCATCATAATTTCTTTATATTCCAAATTAACATTATGGGGTGTTAGGGAGGTGCACTTTTGCACTAAAAAAATACATCAGTGGTGAGAAGACAAATAATTAAAGCTGCACAAGCATCTCAGAGATAACGTTAGATAAGGGGGCAAGCACTTAGTTCACAATAAATGTGTTTGCTCTTATCTATCTACAAGAACCTATTAGACAATTTTGTGCCCTGAAGAATTTATGTGCAGGAACACATTGGGTAGGGCCTTTATTTCTTAATGTGTAGCTGTACTTGAAAGTACTGCTTTAGTACTTACCTATGTGCATGTTTAGGGATGACAACTTCACGCGTTTCCTACTTAGAAAACTTCCAAAGCCCATGCTAGATCTACCTGTGGTTCGGTAGCTTCTCACATCTGCCCAATGGAAAAAGGAGAAAAGAAACTAAGTAGTCATTTTGTGTCTGAGTAAAAGACCTCTGCACACTGTGTAAATCAACTGTTTTAGCCGGAAGGGGAAAAAGACCAGCAAGCTGATAGAAAATGTATATTTCTTCCAAAATATATTTGGGCATCTTTGGATGTAGCCAAAGGCTCCATAGTTAACAAGTTATCAGGATTAAGCATTATGTTTTACTCATCACCTACTGGGTTCTGCTGCTTCCTCCTACAGAACAGCCCTCACTCAATGGCTAACCAACCCACTTCAATAAGACTGCTTATTAAATAAACTCTCATTCTGACTGAGTAGGAGTGGCAGGCAAGACTAGCATAGTAAGCATTTTATTTTAATTACCTGCTATAATTCAATCTTTTTATGCTTTTGTTCTGATTTCTTTTCATGATTATAAACTCTGGGAGAACACAGAGCCTTTCTTAAGTTATGCTTTATAGCTTTCTTTCAAATGAACTTAACCTGCATTTTAAAGATGACATCAGATGTCATCTTCTGCTTCATCACAAATGTATGAGCCATAAACCACTATGCATAATCTGACTAGCTAAAGCTGACTTCTTGGGGACACCTTCTCTACTCCCTCCACCAGGGAGCAGGGCAGGATAGTGGCTTCAGAGACTTAAGTGGTTCCTTTCTAATGCTGCCAGGACATTCACAGAAAATTAGTGTGCGTTCATCTGTCAAGGTACCCTGAAAGTCACAGTTGCTTAAAAAACCTGAAAAAGCAGCATTGATAGAATCCATAAAATTCAAGGTAGCATATACGAAAGTTAAGATGTAAAAATTGCCACTGTGCTCTGTGGTCTAGAAACCAGATCTTCTACACTACTCAATTCACTGCATCATTTTACTTATTTCATGCTGTAATTCCTGCAGAAGACTAATGATGTTAGTACTCTGGCTTTTAGTCTGCAGCAGATACAGCTACAGTTGTTTATTTTCATTAATTTGGTCTTGGCTGGCATTATAGAAAAAACACAACTATACATAATTTGTTTGTACAGTGACTAGCACCAGGGAGTATTGGCCCATGACTTGAGCTTCTAAGAATTGCAGTAACGAGGATGGTTCCCAAAGGAAGGTATACTTGGCAACTTTCAGATATAAGACAATAAATTTTTCTACCTTCTTTGGAGATAGAAACCAAAGGGAAAATGGGTGGTGCAACTGTTGCACATTTTTTATATATAGCTGAGAAGTTTCCTGGAATAAGTCCAGAGAAATATTTCATGGCCCAATCGTTACTTAATATAAAATAAGCCAGTACATTGAATAATTGCATGCTTTTTGGTCTTTAGCTAAATCAATCCTAAACTATCTGAAAATTTAACCTCATGATTCTTTTTACCTTTTTACTTTTTAATAGTTTGGATTAAAAGGATATTTAAAATTTTTAACCAGTATTTTTTCAACTAGACACTTAAAATCAGGTATATGAGGCTTGCTCATTTAGACACCTAATTTTATTCATTATAATCCTGTATTCAGAATTTAGGAAAAAAAATTGATAAAACCCAATACTCCAGAAAAAAAAGTAATTAACTTAAAATTATGAGGAAGCTTTGTCTGTACAAATTATGAAAATTCTGGCATCTTAACTTTTCAGTAAAACAAATTAATAAATTAATATTAACATTTGCCAGTATTTTCTATTTTACAGGTAAACAACAAATGATTTCTAAGGACTTTTGGGCAAGTGTTTGTCATTAATATTTGAAACAAAATTCTGGTTATTTTTAACTTACAAATTTCAAAGAAATGGAGTATTTAAACTTATAAGAAGCAGAATTTTGTTTTCAGGTCATATTTGCAAAATGCATGAGGTTTAAAGCCCCACAGTGTATTAACATCTGAGAGGTGCTTTGTGTTGTCACAAGTTGTAAAACTTATATGAGAGCCCTGTGTTAACTCTCTTGTGCTTCTGTGCACTGAAGCTAAACAAATTAGGTATTTCACAAGGTAGATTAGTAGACCCCTTAATACCTTAGTATATAAATGCTAATACTGGAACTCTTAAATAAGGTAAGCAGAAGGAAAATTAAATCTTGAAGGGAAAATCAGTTGTGTCTGTAATCCCACAGGGAAACCCTCCTGCAATTTCAATAAGTTAATTTTTCCCTTTTTTTTTTTTTTTCTAGTAAGTAAGGAAAGTAATTTGAATGCTTTAGCAAGAAAGTAGTTTAAGGTAATCAAGATAAAAAGTGAAGGAAAAAAAAACCAACCTAGCCCATTTCATCCTGATGTATTTATATGGTTCCATAAATGTACCTGGGTATTCATAGAGCATTGAGAACAGGTCCTTTCTTTGAAAAGTTCACAGCTAATGATAAGAGTTTACATATCCTTTTACTATTGGACATGCTGAAACACATCTTGCGATGACATAACATAACTCCATCTGCATCACTCCTCCTTCCTCACAGCCCACTTTAACAAATCATATTTTAAAGCTGGTTTAATGTATTGTTTTGGGGGAACTAGAATTTGCTATAGAGTGGTTACACAAATGCTATTAAATATCCAGCATGAAATGAACATAATGTGCTGAAGTACTGGAATCACATCAATGATAATTCTCAGATACATTTTATACATATTTTTTCTTTCATTATCACATAATTTTGTTAAAATTTTAAAAACTGAACTTGAAAAAATGAGAGTATATTCTAGCCAGTGCTGTATTTTTTACCAAAGCCTGTACTGTAAACTCTGTCAGAAGTGGCACTGAAAAACTCTTTTCAAATGTTAACAATTATATTATTTTCTTTAACTGGCTTTCCTTTTACCCCCAAGGGAAAAAAAAGAATTTTAATTCAATGAAACTGACTGAATTCCCTTAAATTTAATTTACTTACCTCATTTACTTATTTTCAAATACCTAAATGTCACCATTTTTCCTTCAAGAGAGGAAAAGCATGTAACCCTCACTTTTAAGTTACCTCCATCTTAAATCTTCTGAAGGGCTCTTGACACATAACAGACACTCATACTGCCACTTTCTCTTGAAAATCATAGGATCCTGAAGAGAACCTTTATTGCATGCAGCCTCACAAAATAATTGCAGCAAAGATGAATGCAATGAAACAGTGCTTGATCAGACACCAGAACACAGACCTCAAGTGTCCAGTCAGAGAAAAGTGTGTGACAAGAAAATTAAATAGCTTATCTCTGTTATTATACTCATTTTCCTCTTGTAAAGAAAAAGAATTTGCCTTAGTCAATAAAGTATCTAGACAAGCTGGGAGAAGTAAAAAATAGGGTAAAATATGCGAGGCAGACAGCAGTAAATTTTACTGACAGGGAAATTATTGGATCAAATGGTGACAAACCTAAGGCTAGCCTTCTGATTAAACTGTTTGGATGCTCTAGAAATGATTTTGGTAAAAAACAATGGTTTGTTCCTGAAACAGCTGGTGTTACAAATTGAGAAAACATGGTCTACACAGAGGATGATCTATGTGTAAGCAGGACACTTGCATTGGTTGGTTCCTCTGCCTAGCAAATCCAGAAGATTGAAGAGTAATGGGAAAAGGATGAAATTCCGATGTTCATAGGACAGGAACCTTACCCTTAGGGTTTAACAGGAATGTGTACTACAGACAAAGGACATATCAAGCTAAGCAAGTGAGGATGAAGACGAGTGCTAGTTTACCCATCACAGTATGAACCTGATCTACTGTAGGGGGAAACAAAAGGAAAAAAAAGTAGATGTATTCTGGGATGGGTAGACATTAATATCTTTGTACACAGCCCTGTGGGGAACCAATCTGAAATGTCATTATCTATTCATGCCATGCACATTCAGGAGAGCTGAATTCAGGCCAGAACCCAGAACGCACAACAGTGAGGGAATCAAAACTATAATTGTAGCTGGAAACCAAGAGATCTGGGCCATTGTCCTAGCAAGAGGAAGGAT
This sequence comes from Dryoscopus gambensis, assembly GCA_013389985.1. Taxonomy (NCBI): domain Eukaryota; kingdom Metazoa; phylum Chordata; class Aves; order Passeriformes; family Malaconotidae; genus Dryoscopus; species Dryoscopus gambensis. The sequence continues at coordinate 16,852 of WEIT01014421.1, forward strand.
GAACACACAAGGAAGTAGCTCTGAAGACTACTATCAACTAGGATAAATTTAGGCAGGGAAGGACTAACAGAAGAAAAAATAAGTGATCGAAGATAAGACTCATGAAAAGGTATGGGTTGAAATTATAAATGGTTCTTTGTAGACAGAGAATTGAGGTTCTGAAAAAATCTTCCTGTGGTAGAGAAGACATAAATCCTGGTCAGCTATAAGACCTGCAGACTGTAACTGCTGACACTACTGCTTTCACCATGTTAGAAAGAAGTTTTTTTCTTTCCACTGTGATAATGATTGAAAGACAGTTTTTCCCCCTGAAAGTTTTAATTTGTATAAGAAAGGCTATGAAAACTACCTATGTGAAAAATTAATGTTCTACTTTTGTAAAACTGCTTCTAATACAGATATTTCCCATGGGGAAGTCCAGCTACATGATTGTATGGTGCACTTTTTGCCAAAGTTCTGGAATCACATCACTACTCATATGTGATACAAGAAATTCAATCCCCATTGCAAAGAAATCTAAACCTCCTTTAACAGCAGGTCTCAGAAATTTTATCTACCTTCATATTTGAGAAGGCTGGGATTTTTATGACNGAAGTCTTCATACTCCATTGAAGATGGATTTGACATTACTGTGTTACTGGTGATGTCAAACATAGGCTGCTCTGGTTTGTTTTCCCTGTCAGTTCATACACAGGAGCCAGACAATTTAACTACTCAGGGGACAAGCTTGGCAGATGAAGAACCCAGATGCCAGTTTATAAATTTTGCTTTTCCAGCAGTGGCATTTGAATCTGGTTGGCCTTTGACTGATTTTTATTGCAGACTTTTTCAAGCTGCTATGTAGCTAGTCTGTAACAGGACTACCTTTCCCTTTGGAATAAGTCGTTGCAAAGACATTTCTAAGTATGAAGATTTTATATGATTTTTAAATATGATTAATGTTATGCAACTTGCATAGGTATTGTTTGGTTTGTAAGATGGGAATCATTGCATACAAACTAGATATCATAAAATACAATAATTAAAAGAATAGAAAATTATTGCTCAGGTGGAAGTAAGGTGTTTGACGTGTATCCAATGCCTATCCAATGTAACCTATTGTTTTTGGTGTTTACATA
>WEIT01014432.1:1203-12057 GCA_013389985.1 Dryoscopus gambensis
TCCAGAAAGATGTTTGATTTATGTATGCATTAGATGCAAATTCCATTACCGCACGCGCGCTGTTGTGTGATTTGGCTCTGAACACATCACTGCCCTGATCAAATCTGATCTCATTAATTCCGACAAGGAGAGAGAGAGGGAATTGAGAAGAATTTATGGCCTGGACACTTGAAAGAAGTAAATTGTAATTCTGTTTAAAGCTGTAGCGAACCTTTTAAACACCTTTTATTATAGAAAAAAGCACTTACTTTTATAACACTGTTAGAACTTACTTAATCTTGTACTTGGAACTTCTAGTCCTCATTTTAAAAAATCTATGACCTTGTTTGGAGGGGGGGTGCGAGGGGGAGAGAGACAGAGGCAGAGAGAGAGAGAGAGCAAAAAATACGCCTGTCTTAGACTGAAATCCAGCAGAAGCATCATAATAATATGATCAAAGAGGACCTATTGACTATCTGAATAATCGTGTGAAAATTCTGCTCTGCTGGTGTATGTTTATTTTTAAACAATCTTTTAATATCTTCAAATAAAATGTCAAATACTTTACAAGTGTTTTTGTGGGACGAGATAGACATTGCATGCTTAAAAATGTTATTAATTGTGATCTAGATAAAAAATGAGCACATGTTTTATAACAATATTCTCAAGCACTGCAGTGGTGTCAGCTAAAACTGATATGTGTTCCATTCTGAGATATAGACAATTTAAAGACAAAAAAATCCATATCTTTGCTAAAAAGGAAGTATATTACTGTAGGGGGAAAAAATGTTTCTTACATTAATAAAGATTCTTATCCTTGTTTTGCTCCTGAGAAAGACCTTAATAACTCATTTCCTCCCTTCATGAAAGATAATCACCCTTCATGGGTGAGATATCCTGTATTTACTTGATACCAAGTGCAAAACTGAAATAGTGTCTCAATATGTTATTGCGTTGTATAATCAGTGTTCCTCCCCCAACATTCATGAACCCCTAGGGTGCTTCATAGCCTAGAATAGTTTCATTTGTGTTATGCATCTTCCGTTTTAGTGAGATATGATGAAGTACCTCCCCAGCAAAGAAGAGAGGAGAAGAAAGTGAAAGAAAAAAAAACTGCCCCTTGATTCCTAAAATCTTAGTTGCCTATCACAATTCATTTACAGAGAAATGAATGATTTCTGCAGTCTCCCCAATGAAGCCTGCAGCTTTCTTTGATAATCTGCTCCAATTGAAGGAACTGTTGAGCAAATTTAACCCAGAGAGATACAGAAAACTTATAATTTGTTGTATATATAAACACAAAACAATAACTTGTGAGTAAACCGTGTGAACACAAAACTTGCAGGTATACCATGTGAATGTATTTTAAGCATCATTCACATTTTCAACAGTTAAGATTGATTTCTTGCAGAGGTTTTTTTTCAGTCTTTCCACATGCAGAAACTATGTGTTTACATATCCAAACACAGAAAAAATGTTACCCTTTGAAGTGATATTTTAGTATTTTTGGCTACCGAATTCAATCATTAGCTTATAAAAAAGGAACGCAGACCTGATTTATGTAGAAATTTCAATGGAGTCCTAAGTATGCATTCAAAAACCACTTTGCAGAAACATGCAGACATTGTAATATATAAATGAGTACAGATATATCCTGTCATTTTATTATTGTGTCCTCACTATGTACACATTTCTGTAGAAGTATTTGAACGTGTTTATATATACATGAAAAATAGCAGAGAGATATATTTTGCAAGTTTATAATAAAGTGGGCATTTGTTAAGGTGAATATGAATGCTGCTTTTTGACTGTATTAAATCCAGTACACAGAAACATGCAATGTGCATTGTGCTGAGTGCATGAAACAACTCCGCAATTTGTATATCTAAAATATAATTATGTATGGTGAAATGTTTATCAGATTGAGAATTCAAAAGAAATATTTATTGTAAATAAACATTCTTTCCATTGTTAACTAGAGTGTGGATAACTTTATGTCTAAGGGAAAAAAAAAAATCACCCAGAATTTTCCTGGCATGTAGACTTTCAGAAAATTAGAACAGTGTGAGAGAAACTGTAATTGCAAAATTTGGTTTGGTGTTTTACATAAGGTTATCTCCCTCCTCCTGTATACCCTTTAGCATATCACTGAATGCATTTTATTAAAATATTCAAGCCACCTGTCCATTTGAAGCTGTTTCAGTTATCACTCAAAAATAAAAGCCATTTTGTACTTCAGAACACGGGGATACAAAAATAAGTTTCCACTACTGGTGGCTAATTAAGCTAACTGGGCTTGCTGTCCCTTTAAGAAAAAAAAAAGAGGTGGGGGGGGGAAAAAGCCCAAGCCAAACCACAACAACAACAAAAGAAACCACATCCTTTTTGCCACCCTAACCCCTCCTCCTGCTCCCCCCAAATACACACAGAGACACACAGACTTCCCTTCAATGAGTGGTTCAGGCTCCCTGATTAAGGTCATGCCGTTTGTTCATTACTGGCCTGGCTAATGTGATTGAATTGGAACAATACCTTTGAACTCCTTGGCTCTGATCTGCATACTAATTGACTCTCTTGTCCTTGGCAGTGACCTTGACAGGCTTTCCACTACACTCAGAATGGCTGACCAGTTTCTTATCAAAAGTTCCTAGTAAAAAAAGCCCTAACCCCAAAATACAAATTATTCATTTATACTACTTTTCTCTGTATTCATATTTCTTTATATACTATTAGAAAAAGCAAAATTGCTACTCCCTAGCTCCCCCTGGATGCTTATTAATACTTGAAAATCACAGTGTCACTTTAAAGTACTGAAACAGTGACAGCATTGTTTTGAAAGAGTTCATTGGTGCAGCTCAAAACACATTTTACACATATTTTCAGGTGGCTTTTTTCCTTGTTACACAAAGGGTTGCAGTTTAACTCATGGACCTTTACATGATTGTAATTTTTTTTTTTTATACAAAAATTAATCTTGGTTGTAGCCCAAGAATACAGCACAAATTAGTTTCCTTTTCAGAACTTACATTAGCACGCTAACAGTCGGCATTTCAACAGGTTTTATAGCAGTAGAAATACTATGGTTTCAGACAAAACAAAATCAAGCCATGCAGAACTCTGCATCTAGAAAATGCCAGGTTTAGGTAGTGATCTACGGATTTTACTTTTCTATCTCTAGGGCTCTTAGACCAATGTATTTCTCAAGAGAGACATGATTTCTATACAGAAGACATTATTAAGCACGACACCAATATTTATGAAAAAAACATTGCAGGAGAATATTCTTCTACCTGGAAAGGAGAGGTTTACTTCACTTTTACTGGAGTGGAGATTTACCTTGCGAAACAAGTGTCAGCCTCGATGAACTTTTATTCCTAAAGTAGTGAAGTAATAGCTAAATCAAACTAAAATTATATATCACCAAGAAAAAAAGATGGAAAGCAAGTCAGTAAATGTACTTTGTCAGGCGGTCAGTGTAGATCCACTTTAGAAAAGTTTCTGGTTTTTCTTTAATATTCATTCTTACTTAAGGCAAAATCTATTGCAGGGAAAACAGCTGGAATTTTAAACTCATTTAATAATGCTTTGCACTTCTGTAGGTTCTCAAAGGGCTTTAGAAATATGAAGGAATTAATATGTATTATTACCAGGTGAAGTATTATTATGGAACATTAATAATGACCTACAAATATACAAATAGTAAATCAAACTACAAAATTTTTAGCAGACATTTTTAATGCAATTTCAATTTTTATTCCACTTGGGTAACCAGATCAACTATTTTGAAAAAAGTCTCAAAACAGAGGTTTTCACTACTGAGAAATTTTTTTTTAGTCTTTAAGACAATAATATCCAAGAACTTAGACATGGCAGAGCTCACAAATTTGGCATCCAGTTTGAAACCACTATAGAAATAAGCCATAAAACTCAGATCTTGGTCCAAACTTTCCTAAAAATTTAAGAATGGCCTGGATCAAAAATTCCAGGATGAATTCCAAAATTTTATTACAAAGGAAGAGGTGGGGTTTGGGTTAGTTTCTATGACTGTTTCTGTTCAACACAGAAGTGCGGAAACAGGCTTCTCATCACCCCACTCAACTCTGCACACACACCTTACCCGCAATGTCCCTGCGCTGCTGGTGAAAGCCAGCAGGGTTCTGTCAGGACCTCAGAAGGTGCTGAAACAGAGGGCAAGGTGTGGAGTCCAGCATCTGCAGACACCTGCAGCAGCAGTACTGGGAAAACCTGCAAGCAGGACCCTGCCACAGCATCGGCGCTGAGAAGAGGCATGTGCGGGTAGCTGGATCTGTGAACAAACTAAGTCTCCACAGCACCACACAAGCAACGCAGGACCAAAGAACACATTTTTGAAGGTATTTTGGTATCTAAAACACAGACAGACAGTTATAGGTGTTTTCAAATGTATTTGGGCCTAATTCTCATTGACTTCAATTTGCCTTGAGACTCTACAAATAGGAGCAGAACAGGTGAAGTTGGCATTTATACAAATTACCAATCAATTTTTCTCACCAAAAATAGCACTGCTTAAATAAAAATTTAACATTTCTAGTATTCTGAGACCTTCTTAAAGTGTACTGTACACTAAAATATACCAGGTGTCCCTGCAGCAGGAAAGCATGCAGAGGAGATTTTTTTAGCAAGAGTACTTAAAAGTGAAACTGCAAAGGAAAGGTTAGCTACAGAAAATGCACCCTATGAAACAAGGCTCTGCTTTCTCATAGATTTTATCTTTTTTCCTCACAGATTTTATCTTTTTTCCTCACAATTTGTCCATCCTTGGTTTTAGGACTCAACCAAAAGCTGGTATGCCCATCACTGTCACTATTTAATTTTATTTAAGCAGTGAGCACCACCTACTGCAGGGGAAGATTGCAACCTATTTAGTCAGTACATCAATCACTTCCTATAATAATTTGTTTTCCTAAAGCTGTTACTGCTGAAGTTCTGACCAGACCTATGTATAGCTTTCATGTGAGATAGGAGCTGATCACTGCTCAAAATGGAGTTTTTGTGAGCTATCTGTAACACATCTAGGCCTTAGATACTAACCAGCTAAAGGAAAATGAGAAAAATGTAATAAATTAACCTGTTATATAAAGCCAGACTTCAAACAAAGGCAGCTAGTGGGAGAAATTAGTTTATTCTACTCTCTATACTTGATCTGTGACTAAAACGTTAGAGAAGCCATTCACTGACTGGGGTAACAGCTGTTCAACTCCTTAAAATAATAAATAAGTGTGTTTTAGCACTGAGTTTGATACACTTCTATATGACAGATAGACTTGGTTCAGGAAAAAGGAAGGGAGGGCACAGAAAGTCTCTCCCCTTTCCCATATCAGAAGACTGGCAGGGGTTCTGACATCACTTATGTGGTGCTCAGGCACCCTCTTCTCACTGCAGATGAAACCCCCTCACCTGCTCACCTCTTATCTGTTCCCTCACAGCTGCCACTGCCTGCTCACCTAGTTGCTCCCTAACCTGATTCAATAAAAACTGTTTCCTTAACCTGCATTGTTTGGCTGCTTTGGACTAGAAAGTCATTCTGTGACTCATGCCAGTAGACCCGAGGAGGCAGTAACTTTCAGCAGGAGCCTGAATGTGAGCTGAAGGGATGCTTAAGTAGGGAGAAATCAGGGTACCATCTGCAGCCAGAACAGGCTGTCTGACTGCAGCACGGAGCTGTTGCCAAGCTATGCTTAACTTACATTGGTCATAGAGGTTCCTCAATGGCTTCTGTCTGTGACAGAAAGATAGAGGGAATCTGAGCTCTGTCAGTCCTGGTCCTGCTGTCACAGTCAGGATGAAATTAAAGACCCTCAATACTTCTGAGGATGAGGCAAATAAAATGCCCTGCTGGCATTTACAGTAAGATTGCATGTGCCTGCGCAGTGTAACTGCAATGTGTAAGACATTTGATATGTCATAGGACTATTAAAAGAAAAATGCCAATATAACCAAAACATCTGCAAAACAATATTGACTTCTGCTTTGAGGACTTACTGGTTTTTTGCTTGTAGCTGACATGTTGTTGGCAGAATAAGACAGAGAAAACCATCCCCACCAATCCCATGATAATGACCATTATCCGGATTTCTTTCAGAACATTCAGCAATATATATATGTGCAGAGATATGCTGATTACAAAAATTAATCCAAAATTTTCTGTATGCTTTTCTGTCCAAGAAGAGCACAAGAAAACTAACATGTGACAGCTGTGGAAATGCATAGAACAAGACAAACAGCAAGTGGGGTGATGAACAAGGTGTAATAACCAGAAAGAAAAGAACATAATGAAAGTGAAAAGTATTAATTATTGATAAGATAAGGGACAGGTAATTACCACACTTCATATCTGCCTACCTGCTACAAGGACAGAGAAGACATTTCTTAGCTGTCTAATAGGTAGAGTGGTGGGTGTTTGCTCTTTTGGCTCTGTAGGCAGGTTCCCTTCTTCCTTGCTGGCTGGCACTGTCATACACAGGCTATGTTATTCCAGGTAATTGTCAGTAGTCTATTGAAATCACTTAAATAACAATAATAATAAGGATACTTATTACAGTTAGATCTGATCAGAATATAGGTTAAAACAAAAGTCCAGGACTGAAATACATCCCTCAGCTCGGACATTTACTATAAGACAGATAATCACATGAAAAAAGTCCATTATTTTACTTAAGATAAAAGCTATAGTGAGAGATTTATAGCCAATTTACAGCAGCAAACTTTGAAACAATTGAAATCAATGAGAGAGTAAATAGCAAACATAATGTGAATACTCACATGCAGAACTTAGGATATACATTACATGTACCATGCGGAGTGGGTAAAAAAGCTTAAGTAAATTCTGAACATTTACCTTCTAAACAGAGAGCTGAGGCATGTCTCAGTATTGCTTTTACTCTTTTCCAGTTTTGTTCCATCCCTTGCTGTACTGCTTGTGTCCACTCATGCAGTAATTTCTTATTTAAGCGGATAATATTTCCCACCATTTTATTTTAGTCACCGTCCCTGAATGACTACTTCTTTGTTAATTGAATAAAGACTTCTATATTTACCATTTAATCTAAAAGATTAGCATAAAATCATGTGATAACAATGTAACAACAGCAAAGCTGAACCTCAAGGCACAAACTCTATGCTGTTAGTTATCCATGACACACTATAATGAGAACATTCATGACAAAATCCTTCTTACTGGTAATGCACCTGTCTTCAGGCTTGCAACATATTTGTTGTCTCCAAGCTATCTTGGTAAATGTCAAGTTGGTTTGCATTCCTTTTTGTTTAAAAGCGGTGTTAAATTGGTAGGTTAATGGAGAAAAGCATCTACATAGGTTTCGGCACTCTTTTTTCTGATATGGTAGGAGATGAGCTAACGGTAGTAGCCAAGAGATTCTGAACTTCTGATGACAGTCCTCTGACTTGTCAGCCTCTAGTCAGATATGAATCTGCTGATGTTCACACTCATGAGAAATGCCACGTTCATGCCCAAGAAACCACTGAGCCACTCTGCTGCACAACAAGAGCCCGGGTGCCAAAGCAGTTTAGTGATGCTTTCCTTCAAAGCTCCAAAGCTCTTCCTGCCACTGTGAGCTCAGATAACACAGCAGGGATTCTACTAGTTGCACAAGAGGCCTCTGTCACTGGGACCATGCATTCACTTACTCAGACTCCTCTCAAGAGCCACAGCTTGGCTACGCTGACCTCATGCAAACAGCTGAGCAGTGCTGAGCCTGCATTTGGACTGAAGGACAAGCCAGACCACCCTTCTGGGTCCGTGTTTACTTGCTTTGGAAAGTCCCCCTCTCTTTTTAGTGTCTCCATGTTACTCTTTCACTGAGTGGAGGCACTAGTTAGCAGTACAAGACAATCTCTAACTTAACAGGTTATAAAAGGTGACATTTTTCTAACATTTCTTGTTCCTGTTAGTTCACAAAGCAGAAGACTTAAAGGGCCTTACTCCATGAGGATATTCACAAGTTCAGTGATTCCCAGGCAAGGGATTGTGACCTCTGGTGACATGAAAGAGATTCAAAAATGTAAAATGCAGCAGCTTTCAGCTGACAGGCTGCAGCTGAACAGGGAAGTAGACTATGATCTTTGCCCACGTTCAGGTGCTAGAAAATGGGTGCTGGCAGCTAAATCACTTGCCTACCTGAAACAAATTTGTTTTCCCTGAAATACCTACTGTGAACATAATTGCCTAAAGATACATGCTGTAGGCTGAAGGCCTGACCTTTCAGTCACCTATTTAAAACTGAATTTGGAGGAAAAGCAAACAATCTCAAAAATAGCAACATGGGCACAATGAAAATAGAGAACACACAGAGAAACACCTATGAGATGGGGGCACTACTGAGAGAATCTAAACCAGTTCACTTGACTAGGGTTAGATTAGGCATCTCTGTTCCTTCAACAAAATTCTTTTTCTAGGGATCATCAGCCTTCAGCTTGGTTGTCCAGGATGGTCCACAGGCAGTCTTTTAAGGGCACACAGCAGGGCTCACGTGGCTCAGGAGCTGGGATACAAAGCATATCTTTAGAGGGGCACCTGTGAAAAGCAGAGGCTCCCCCACCTTCCACACTCAACAGGAGCTGAGAAGCTACGTCTTTGTGCAGAGAGATGATACCTCCAAAAAGGTGATTGGCAGCATCTTGATTCTGTGAAAGGCAGTATCTCCCAGCTCTTGCTGAGTTTCAAACAGCATGCTTAACTTCTAATTTGGGAAAGAAAAATACCATCTGGCACCTCAACTTTGAAAAGTTGCCAAACCTTGACTTACTCTGTGAATCTTCCCCAGGAAATCATGGGAACTACCTACCAAGAAAATCATTACAAAGTGTGAACAAGGCTCACATGAGCTAGCTGCATGTAATCTATCACAATGTGTCTTTAAACAGAAAAAAACCTGATTTTTGGGGCAGTTTAGTCAAGCAGTCACCTTAAGAACTTGCTTGAATCTCCAGTTCTGTCTGTAGCTGGAAGCTAATGAATCACAACTGCAAACTGTTGCTGGATTTTTAGAATAAGGAAAAAAATAATCTTTTCTAAATTAAGACGCTGAAGGTGACAATTTTAGAAGGAAGGCTAACAATGAGCACAGCAGTATCAGGCTGTATCGTACCGGACAACACAAGCATTTGATTCATGTTTGTGTTCATTAGAGTCTTACTTGTGTATTGTTGAGAATACTATTTTTTGGATATAAAATTATTTTGAAATAAAAAAACATCAGAAGAGTCAGTTTTTCAGAAGAAAATGCATTCATGTCAGGGAAAAGATATTTAAATTGCAGCCAATAAAGAATGAAGAAGAGAAATTGAAGAAAAGGGAAAATCTGGGAGGAGAAATACAATTTTTGTTCTTCACCACCTCATTATTTGTAACCAGTGGTATGTAAACTTCATATTATAATACAGGATCAATTGAGATGCAAATATCTGAGCCTTAATTGTACACATGGAAGAAAGAAAATGGGGAAAATATTCAAGCATGCTTTATTTGGCTATTTCTGTGCCCTCCAAGATGCACATTCAAAGTTTAAGCAGCAACACATCAGCTGGGTGGATTTATACTGAAAAAAGCTAATAAATGCCATTACAAATACTATATGCAAGTTGAAAACCATAGAAATATGCATTGTATTATAGTCAGACTGTAACAAATCTGTAATATTATTAGTTCAAATTATTTCAGATTAGATGTGTTCTATAGCTATCGTATATATCAAAGTCACTAAGGCATTGAACTCATCCTTACGTTGCTTTACTCAAGTAAAACTTCTTTTGAATTCAAGCATACAAATTCAAGCCATTTATGTTTTTAAATCTCATACATGTATCTGTACAGAGATGAATGTACCTATTTATTCTTTAGAAATATGCTGAACAAAGCTCAAGTGTACCAATTTTAGAACAGTCCATTTCTTTAGTCTAATTGTTAAGTCCCTTTTCCATGGGGACAGACCTTCTTCTGCTCAAGTCTCTCTCTGTGATTCAATATATGCACAGTTCTCATTATGCTAACTGGGGCTGTGCTTGTAGCTGGGTGCAAAATTCACATCCCTCATGCAAAGCCAGATACCACAGTGTTTGCAACACTGAGTCCTGACACGAGGTTTTGCAGACGTGGAATGCCCTTCCACAATCTGCCTAAGTACCAAAATCCCTGTGTCTCAGTTCACTGTATTCCCATCCCTCCTGTTTTTTCAAACCGTATAGTTTGCTTTCATAATGAGGACTCAGGCCAAAGTTCTGCCACAGTCAAAGGAAAGATTCCCCATGTTTTTGACAGGCCCTGGAACATGCTGCATTTCCTTTAGCCCTTCACAGCTCACATTCCTGCAATGACATGGGAGACTGTATTATGAAAATTGACCCCATGGTGTAAACAGTTCTACGGGATTTTCTCCTGTGAAGTTTTTTTTCCTTCCTTTCCTTGTGTGCAATTACATGAAATTCAACATCATTTCAGCGTCTATATAGCATGGGGGGCTCAGTTTCAACCAGATATTATCCATGGCAGAGGAGAGGTCTGTCACTTAGGCTGTACTTCATTCTCTAAATTTAGTTTCATTTTCAGGCACTGTATATTTATCACGTGCATACTCAAGATATTTATACAGTTTGGGAAAAGGTTGTACACTTTAAAGGCCAGACTATGTGAAGACATGCATGTGTATGTCCTAACTTGGGACGGCCTTGTTGAAGACGGCATGTCCAAAGTGGGTCAGTCTTCTGGCTATGGGTAATGTCAGAGGTCAGGGACGTTCCGTCTGGGCTAGTAAGTACAGAGGGAGCTAGGAGGACCACTCCAACCCATGGCATCTTCCTTCAGTAGAATATTTCTGCTGT
>WEIT01014434.1:0-10754 GCA_013389985.1 Dryoscopus gambensis
TCCTGGGGTTTTTTTTACCATTTCCATAACACAGTTGAATTTCAAGCACAGACCTGAGAAATAAAAAGGAACTTGATGTGATACTCTTACTAGTTTCTTCCTAACAGAAGCAGTCTGGCAAAGTTCAGAATATTAGCTAATGACTCAGGTAAAAGTGGATAATAAATATTGATCTCATTCACAAACTCTAGGTTGGACACATAAATCATTATTTCAGTGGTTGGACAGAAGTATCTTTTCCTCTATAAATGGACTTCTAAAATCAATGTATGTAGAAAAATTCAGAACACCTCAAGATCAAACACTGTTATTTACTGGCTGAAGGAAGCATGTACATAGCTGAATTCAGGGACCATGTTAATACCTAAGCTGTGATTTTAAAAAGACAGTACAAGGTTTCAGGAAAAAGCTTTCTTGTTAGTCAGATTACATAAATATATTTTAAGAAAATCTGCAATTTGTCACTGAATGTAGCATTCTACTGATTAGTCATATACCTAAAAACTTGGAATTTTCATTTTCTGCTGGCTGATGCAAAAATATTTCACGTCTCTCGTCACAGTCAGAGCAACCATGAATGTTGTTGAAAGTGCTTAGGTTTGGGTGAAATATGGGAGACAAAACTACTGTTTAGTGAATCATTACAATTTACTGAATTTTTAGAATCTTATGTCTCCTAGATCTAATTTGTCTGGCAAGAGAATTATTCTTGGAATTTATTACTTGAAAAATTTCACTTACTGCTAAAAGGTACTAAACCAAGAAAATTAATCTTCCATTTGAGATCATTACTTAACCACATCATTTCTACTTCTGTTATCTACCCATGGAGATGTATAAAACTGAGTTCTCATTTTCCCTTGGTCTCTGAATGTAAAGAATTTGAAAAATGCAGTGGTTTGGGTTTTTTGTCTGTTTTTTCAAATGAACAGAAATTGAGTTTGAAAATTGCAATGCTGAAATCCATACATCATCTCTGAAGGTGCTCACTTTCTCAGTTTTTCTGTTTACTCTGTGATCTTGACAGATGTAGAAAACAAAACAAAACAAATAGAAGCTTATTTCAGGGTTCTGTAAGATTTTTCCCAGTGATACTGAAGGGAAAAACAATTATTTTTTCATTTGCATATTTTTTGCTGTTACTCATGATTCTTCAATTACTTGTTTCACTTTCTGCCCTGAAAATCTAGGATATGAATTAAAACTAGAAATCCTGGAAAGAAAATCTGCAAGCCTGACAGAGGGACTTAATGTTCTCTTCATTCAGCTGTAGATATGTAAGAACTGGAAAAACCCACAGATATTTACTGTGAGCCAAAGCTCACAGGATGGGCACTTTCATATCAGGCAAACTTCCTAGGTCACCTGAGGATGATTCTGTAGTCAGTTGTTTTGATGAGGATATATTTTTTTGTGTTCCTCAAAGCACAGTAGACAAACATCATCACACAGAGATTTCTCTAGGGCTTTTCTGTCTCTCCACCCCCTCTTAAGAGTGTATCCTGTGCTTTAATCCTTTGTTTCAAACCTTATATTTTCTTTTCTGGCCTCCCTGCTAGAAATGAACATGTAACAATCTACTATTTATGATTATCTCATTTTGCAGAATGATACTATTTTCAAGATATGAAACATACATGACAGTTACATAAATAATGTTAGGTAGGTCCTTATCTGGTGTACACTAGAGTAATTCTGCTTACTTCAGAGAAGCTGGGACAATTTACACCAGCTGAGAATGAAGCCAAATATCTCCTAAAGTTATCACAAATTTTTGTTTCGCCTTGATCTGCCAAGCAGGGGAATAGGGGATAACACCTGTGAGTCTTAACCTTCAAGGTGACATATTTGAAATAAGTCATGTTCAAACCTTCTTTACAGTCACAGAAACTGTTGCCCTACAGCAATGGAAATAACCTAGAAAAGAAATTTAGTATGAAAGGAATTGCAGTCACATAAAAGTACCTTTTTAGCTTTTACTTCAGAATTGTCTTTGCTTTTGGGTGTTTATATCGCGCTGATGACCTTGAGAGTAGATATGCGAGGAGTTTTTCTTCCTTTGGATAGTAATAATTTTAACATGACATTTCTTTAGACAACTTTATTAAATAGTAATTCTAATAGGCTGTTACCTAATACAGTATAGTTTAAGCAGAGAATGAAGATTAAAGCCCACATTTGAAAGGCATGACTTTTAAATTCTATCCTGGTTTTACTTATTGTGCCCTCTCCAAAGCCAATATTTCTCGTAAAAATGAAAATAGCACTATCTTTGTGAAGTCTTAATATGATGAAAAATGAAGTGGTTTATGACCATTTTTATGCTTTCACATCAAGAATTTTTCATTTATTTTCAAAGCTTAAAGTATCTTCTACTGTGATAGCCAAGTAAGGTAACTGCCTAGTGCTTCAAAGCATACAAAAGGGTACTAGGCACTGGGGTTTGTGATGAATTCAGTTCTTGTCATATACCACCTGCCATGGCATGTAACAGATCTGTAATGGGTTTCTTACCTTTTACTGTGCAGTAAATGGATTGATAGATTAGGTCTGAGACCAGTGAACCATGGAATCAGAGGTTTGCTGGAAGGAGTTTATTACTCTTTAATATTATTCTTGGTCTGGTGTCAGACAAGAGCGATGAGCTAAATTATCTGAAAGTAAGCTGGATGCCAAAATCAGCATTCTCCTCATTTATCCACCTTAGTCTTCACAACATCTACTGTATGCATTATGAAGGTTATTATAAGTGCCTGATGGAGACATTTTGTTTGCTGCCTTTTAATTTGTCTACCAGTATTAGTTCTAATTACTAGACACTGAAGAGACTATTTCACTCTTTATTGGCACAGCAAATCAATTTGTTGTGCTATGTGGACAATATAAAAATTAGAGTGGAGTGACATGGCTATAATTTGTGAACATTTTCTGTACCGCCAGAACAGGCATAGGTTGTCTTAGCTTGGTTGATCAAGTGTAGAGAAAAACAGATGGGCCCAAAAGTGCAGAAACACAAAGTCACAACAAGGTTATAGTTCATGTATGTAACTTGCCTTGAGTAGAAATTATTCATAGATTACCTGCAATGACATAAAATTTCCAGCATGTCAGTGCAACTTAATTCAAGCTCACAGTTGGAACTACGGCAATTGCTACTGTTGTTATTTGTGGTATGGAGGAGAAAACATGTTAGAAAATGAATGCTACAGTTTGATTTCTGTTCTTTCCATTTGAAATAAGAATAGTATAACTGGCATTTTGGGGATCACATTTGGGTTGACATTTTCCTGAATTTACTTTCATTTAATGAGTGACCTGAAACCATTAAATATAATGAAGTCTTTTGTTATGCTGAATTACCTGTGACAGTTTGTCATAGATGGCTAATTAGGTGTAGTCCACATTCATGTTATCAGCCATACTCACAAATGACCTCACATATATAGCAAGATGAAGTTTGATGTAAATGTTCATTGGACAAACATGAGAATGTCACAAGTTCTAAGAAACAAGTACATATAGGCTTAATTTTTTTAAAAAAATTTGCATATTGCTAGCAGCTAGTATTAATTAAAATTTTAACATCTAAGCAAAGAAAAATATTTATGAAATAGTCAAGTCATGCAGGGGTAAAAGTCTGTATTAGCCAATGAGACCATGAAAACATGATTAAATACGTGTGTGTGTAAATATACAATATATATCATACTATCTTACTGACCATCTTAAAATTCCTTTTTATTCTTATTTGCCATACAAATCCAGAATATATTAATCATCTGTTTAAGAAGTTATGCCAAGTACTTAGAATGTAAGAAGAACTAATTGTCAATATATATGTGCTGACAGCTACATTGAGGTAATGTTGATGTAGCTGAATTACCAGATATCAAATAAGTCACTTCAGGCAAATCCTTTAAACTTTTTTTTTACAACAATGTTCTATGCATCTGAGAGAGATTTCACTTGTAATGAACAATGCTCAGATACTACTGCACACCAATCAATTACAATGGTTTGGGCTTTTTAAAACTTCAGTTCTAAGACAGACACTGCCATTGTCTGTCAGGTGTTTCATCCATCTCTATTAAGGAAGACCATAGGGGCCTAAAAATCAATGTTTTACTCTTTGCTGTTTACAAGATAAAGATTATACTTTAATTATATAGACCTGTCTGTATAGCAACATGCCTATGTAATTAAAATTCCCATGAATGCAATAGTCTGAAATAAAGTTAAACTTTTCTTCAACCCTGGATGTACGGACAGACTGGAGAATGAGAGGCTGAAAAGCAGCGTCATGGAAAGGGACCTGGAGGTCCTGGTTGATAGAAAGTTGAATCTGATCCAGCAGTGCCCTGGCAGCCAGGAGGGATGTCCCTGTCCTGGGGGCATCAGGCACAGCATCACCAGCCAGGCAAGGGAGGGGACTGTCCTGCTCTGCTCTGCGCTGCGCTGGGGCAGCCTTACCTTGAGTGCTGGGGAGAGTTTTGGGCACCACAATATGAAAAAAGATATTAAGCTGTTAGAGAGTGTCCAAAGGAGAGCAACAAAGCTGGTGAAGGGTTTGGAGGGGAAGCCATGTGAGGAGCAGCTGAGGTCACTTGGTTTCTTCAGCCTGGAGAAGAGGAGACTGAGGGGAGACCTCATTACAGTTACAAATTCCTCATGAAACCTGATGGTGTCTTGTTGATCCTTTTCTTCTGGTCTTCTCAGTGGCGAGGGTCCCACAACACATGGAGTTCAATGGATTAATATATGTTAAGGCCAGGTGGGAATGCCTGGGTGCCTGGTGAGAAGTTTGACTCGGTCTCTTGCAACAGACTCTGGATCTGCTGAATCACTTTGCATCGCATGCAGCTGTCTGGGGCAAGACCTCAGGAATGAATATGGGGAATGCTTTGGGGGTCTTTGATGGTTTNATTCCTCATGAAACCTGATGGTGTCTTGTTGATCCTTTTCTTCTGGTCTTCTCAGTGGTGAGGGTCCCACAACGCATGGAGTTCAATGGATTAATATATGTTAAGGCCAGGTGGGAATGCCTGGGTGCCTGGTGAGAAGTTTGACTCGGTCTCTTGCAACAGACTCTGGATCTGCTGCATCACTTTGCATCGCATGCAGCTGTCTGGGGCAAGACCTCAGGAATGAATATGGGGAATGCTTTGGGGGTCTTTGATGGTTTATGACACTTCCTCAGCTGCCTCTCACGTGAATGTCCTGTAGATGTGGCCTTCCTGGGGTGGGAGGTTTTACAACTGAGCCAGTTTGTGTACGGGAAGATGGGTGTTCACTCCTGTCCCACACCCAAAAACTCTCCTCCTTCTATCCCAAACCCAGCCAGAGCTGATTCTCAGCACAACTGCTGAGTTTGGCTTTTTTTGTGGATACATTCTTCTCCCCCCAGCCTTGTTTACTTCTGCCTAGACCTGAGATAATTGGACAAGAGTATCACGTTTATCTTACCTCAAGTTCCCATCAGGTGGCTTAGCTCACAGTCCAGTTCCCATCAGTAAGCACATTTGTGTGGGGAGTGGGCTTTGGTGGTCATAGTTTCTTTATACAATTTTGCCATAATGGGCAAAGTCCTAAGTTTAAGCCCTCAACCATTTCAGGGCCTCACAGAACTGTATGTAGCCTGAGGGATATATATGATACTTTCTGCTGTAAACCAGGGAAAGGACATTTAGGGCATCATACGTTTATTTTAGAATAATTTTCCTCTTGGAATATCCTTCATTAAGAATTACTGGAAGAACTATACTCCAAAGCCTTTGCGGCTGCTTTTGGATTTCAGGAACTGAGTAAGAAAAAAAGATAAAGAAAAATTCCTGGACTAGATTATTTAGCAGAGATTTAAGGTGGAGGGTCTTGTGCTTAAAAATGTCCTTGACAAAGGAGAATTGCTGAGGTAGTGGAGAGCAGAATGAATAATAATTAGTTACAAGTATTACATATAAAAATACAGATATTCAAAAGACTGTGATCATATTACCATGGAAAAAAACAAAGCAAATCTTTGAGGTGGAGGAATATGTTTGTTTGCTTTTTCAAAAGCTAGACAGCCAGATGAAGCAGAAAATTGTTTGGAGTATTGTTTTTCTTGGACTGCTTTAGTTTTCTGCATTGATGAGGGAAAAAAAAGATTTTTTAATAAAAATGAAAGTTGAAAATATTACAAATATTCTATTAAGAGGTTTTTGAAAAAAAATACCAAATAAACACCTGCCATGGTCAGGTCCTGGGAGCCTTGCAAGGAAACATGAAATGCTAGATACAAAGCAAATAAAATTCTTCTATATTTATCAAATAAAATCTTCCATACATATTTTTAGCATCCTGCTTTAATCTTCCTCTAATAATACAGTCTTTACTCCAACTTTGCCAGAGACACTATGGCTCATAAATATTTATGAGTTTAAAGGAATTACATGGATTTTGTTTTAAAGTCAATATTGAGTTTGCTAATGCAAATGGCTCAGTTAATTAACTAAATGGCATCCTAAACTGAACTTATATGAAACTCTTTCGTACACTGATTGTTTTTCATGAAGAAATGATGCATATAAATTACGTTTTTCCTCTTCCATTTTAAATCGTTCTTTTGTACATGCTTTAGGGATGATGATTTTGAGCAGATAAAACTTTCTAAACAGTGGCTGTAAGAATTGCTGTTTTATGTAATCATCTTACAAGTGCTATGGAAGTGTCAGTTATGATTTGTCAGTAAGTCTGGATTGAAGTTTGCATTTAATAGTTGTTATGACTTCAGTTATTTCTTTACTATCCAAGTCCTCACTTGGATGACATCAAACCTGCTTTCAGTCCAGTTATGCTCTGGGCTGATTGAAGTGTAGTCAGTCACTGTCTCTTCTTTTCCTAATATTTGCATTTTTTCAGAAGTAGAATGGTAAAGAAGAAGCTGCTGCTTGATTTACATTTAGTATAGCTAAGAAATTCATACAGAAAGCATCCTCAATTGTTCATACAGAATACTTCATTTTTCTCTATGCAAGCAATTATGATTTTTTTTAAACCTGACACTATCAGTTATCCTAGATTTGAAGCCCATTTTCATGAAGTGCTTTGTATATCCAAGTGACCCTCCCAAGGGAGGCATATAAAAAATAACATTGTTGACAGTCTTCACAGATGTCCCACAACATACATTTGCTCATATTTATTGCAGCTCATCTTGCTATGCATATCAAGATAGCTAAATTTTAGTCCACTCTCAGATTCCTCAAAATAAGATCCATTTATAAGTGCTGTCCCATTGGTTTGGTGAGGCAGATAGCAAGAGAAAGGGGTACTTTAGTGTTTCAGGAAAAAACCTGACATATTTTCAGTGCTGTTAAAATGTTGGAATTTCTTTGCTCTCCATTTACCACTAAGAAAATTCTTCATATTCTTTTTTAAAAAATTACATGTTGGAGAGATGCATGTCCTCATCCGTATTCTCAACCAGCTGGGTAATAATTGCATTCTTTTCTCTTTGGTCATTTCAGATAAACAGGGAAAGAGGTTGACTTGTGAGAGAGAAGTGATTTTTGAAATCAGGCATCATTGGCTTGAAATATAATATGTGCAATTCATTTCCGTGGCTTTCCTTACTTTTATTAATAGTGATGCCTTACTAGTAATATAACTCATCAAGTTAATTCATTTGCAATAACATTTCTGACTCCTGCAAAACTATTCCTCAATATTTGATCTTTCTTAATTACTGCCTCTACCTAATTGGTTTCAACTTTTTCATTTTGAGCATTTTTCCTGAGCTAAAAGATTGAGCTGTAATTCCACAACCATTATTTTAATTGATACTGCTTTAATTCAATCTACTTTCTGGATATTCTTAAGAATTAAACAGAACGGGCAAACAGAATATAATTTTACGCCAGTGACATACTTTATAAAAACCCTTCCTCCCTTTATACTTGTTATCATAAGAACTGATACTCATTTCTGTCTGCAGAGCTCTTAGTTCTTCCCAGTGCATGCACACAACTGTGTGCAGACTGAAAAATCACTATCTAAAGCAAAAGTGAGAAACAGCAGTGGAAAACTGGAGCAAGGGAAATGATCAAGGAGATCTAAACTGCCAAGATGAGCATATGTAAAGTTTTGAACCAAAGTAATCAGATTGGTGTAGGGATAGAATCTACATAGTACTGTGTTGTTTAGGCTACTTGTGGGGGAAGATCATGCAAGACATCAGGTTCAGATGCAACAGAAGCAAGCAATGCAGGTAATTTTAGAATTCATACAGAGAAGAAATTAAAATACTTAGATGAAGACCTAGGTTTTGAAAGTATGCAATTATTCAAATTTCAGATATTCTCATGCTTTGAGAGATGTTACCTTTTTTGTGCTGGCAGCTTTTTGTGGATTTCTTTTTGTGTGTGTTTTAATGAAAAGAGCAAAATTTAGAATAAGTAGAATTTAATATGTGGAAAATGGTCTAATATTTTCAGGTTTAAATAAATGGAGACCAGTGTCTGTTGGTAAAATTAAGCTCTTCTGCTGTTTTGCCTTTTAGAGCTTAAATCTTTTCCATTATTCTGTCACTAAGCTTCCAATTAATCTTACTTAATTAGCACTTGAACCTAAAGTAAAAAGTTTTAGATGTATCACATGCTTTGCATTTAATGTTTTGACATGTAACATTGAAATTATATAGTCCTTTGATGTTGAACTCAAATTTGTTTTCTTTAAAAGAATAATCCATGCTTTTGGTGTTTCCACTTGCAAATTTATTTTGCATCCTTGGTTGCAAACCAAGGTGTGTTGTCCATATTGATCTGTAGTGAAATAAGGCAAAGTTGAAAATATTTAATTTGTACTGAAAGGGATAACCTAGATTTTTAGAAAGATGTTCCAACTGAAGTTATCTTTTATTCAATTCCTTTTTTTATTTACACCCTGTCTTCCTTGCCAGCCTGTAACACTGCTTCATCAGGCCTGTGTTCAGTCCTAGGCAGATCCTGGGGAAAGCATTTCATGTTTGCCCTGTTCTCACTCTGCTGCAGGTGTTGCCTTACGGCCACTGTTCCTATTGGTTGCCCCTCTTAGAAAAGAACATCAGCCATCCTCTGATAAAATGTAGCAGTCTTTCTTAAATAGGAGGGAAAGAGATAAGATGCCAGAGGGGACAAAAGGAAACACTAGATAGTTATCCCAAGACAACAAGCGAATAAAAGGAGGATGGGGCCCAAAGCAAAAATGTAGAAGAGGGTCTTGAAGTGGGACACTAGCTGCTGCTCATTCATCCCTGGAGGCATCCAAGAACTTGTAGGAAGTCATTCAGAGAGCCCAGAAACAGCAGGGCAGTGGGACTGTTGTAGCTCCCACCAGTACTGGAATCCCACCTCAGGGGTGCAACTCCTGGAGCTGTGAATAACAAGGTGGAAGGACTGTGAGTAAAACAGTANCAGCCAGTCATCATGTCCATGTCCATTACTCCGTGGAGGTTTTCCAATTTGTGCTTCTGGTGAGCTGCAGAATTAGCTCAGGAAACAAGCTGTCCCCCAAGAGAGTCTGCAACAGTACCTTGGCTTGATAGGCAGACTTGTAATTACCTTAAACTCATCAGGCTCTAATTTGATTAGCCAGCTTGCCAGCTTGTTGCCAGAGCTTACAAAAAAAACGCGCAAACAACAATGAGCTAGCAAATGAAATCCCTGATAACCAGAGACTAAGGCTCTGATTCCCACACAATGGCATGTGACACATTACTTGGATTTTACAAGGAGTTGCCTTGTTAAATGTTTATCTGTAGCCCTAACCTGAGTTGGTGAAAGTTCTTTATTTATTTACTGTTGTTCTTTTTATCTCTGTGGTAAAATGAGATGACATTAAATTTTCATATATAATTAATGGATTCATATTTACATAGATTTTTAATTTTTATATTAAAAATATTATGATCCTATATTTGTTCCATAATTTTAGAGCAGGAGACAATGTGTGAGAAGAAGCTGCATTTACTTAAATTACAGTTTACCTCTCATTACAGGTAGGATAAATAAATGTTTTGAAAACAGTGGTTGAATTACAGTCTGTCACCAAAACTTAATCATTCATCTTCTGTTGTTCTGGACTGAATATTGGTTATTTTCCCCTCTCTCTTCCCCTCCCCAAAATCTCTACAATTTATTCTTTTTCTGTCCTGTGATACAACAAAAATACTTGATTAATGTTGATTGGGAGCAGATTAATTTAAATTTCAGCTCTTCAGAAGTCAGCTTGGATTTTTATCTTCCTATGACTACCTATTTGCTTTCAGTTGTAGTTCTTTGGAACTTATTTACATTAATATTAAAGCTAGTAAACATTAGAGATTAACATTCAAAAGTTGTAAGAAAGATGAAACCAATCTTGTATGAAATTAGGCCAAGGTCTGCATAAATTTTGAGTTAATGCATAAGGGAAATGAATGCATTTTTAATTGTTTTCTTTTTTTCTGGGGCCATTCTGGAAAAGCATATTTTTTTATTATATTTTAAAAGACTAGGAAGATAGTAAAAGTAATCTACTTCATGGGTCAGTCTTTATTAAATAGGATATTATGACGTGGCTATAATGAACAATGGAGGTAATGTAATATATGACAAATTAACTTCTTGAATTACAAATACCCCTTACATACAAAGGGGTAAAAAGTCATAAAACATAAAAAAAGACACAAAAAAAAGACATAAAAAGTCTCATGCAGGGATTATGTAGAAGGATTATTTTAGTACCTACAAGTCAACATT
>WEIT01014441.1:4605-24925 GCA_013389985.1 Dryoscopus gambensis
CTTTAACAAATTTCTCCAGAGAGCCCAGATATTTTGCTAGTTCTGAGAAATTAAGTGTATTGATTGAGGCTGTTTAGGAAATGTTCCTGTCAGCTCAAGAATCAGAGAGGGAGGGAAATGGCTAAAACTGCAAACTTATCATTTCCATGTATGGAGCAGATTTCGAGTGTCCAGGATTGCCTAAAGGCAGATCTGAATTTATCACGGACTCATATTCTTTATATTAAAACTCTAATTTTTATTGTCAACAAAGCGACCATCTGAAAATAGGATGCTCCTTTCTCCACCTTTTCTGCCATTTTTAACTTGTACCCTGATTCCACTTCTAGCTGCAACAGAGATTTGTCCTAATTCAGGTTTTGGCTGCCCTTTACTGCCCAGGACAATTTTTGGAAAGGATTGGAGCCTCTACACTCTCCATCAACATGGCAGCCTATAGCTGAATGATGTTTCTTCATCTGGGTGCACGGAATCCTTGCTACCTGAGAGCCTCAAGCTGAGTCCTAGGCATACCTTTCTCTTGTTGATCAATAGCGTTATTACAAAGGGTCTTTTCCATGCAGAAAACTGAAAATACTTGAAGATTAGTTTTCCCATAAGCCTATTTTCTCCATTGAACTCCTCTGTGCTCAGTTTTTCCACTGCTTGTACATGGAAATAATGGTCTTCATCACTATTCATTGTTCTGTTTATTCAAGAAATTATTCTGGGTTTGTTTGTTGTGTTTTGGTTGTTTTAGGGTCTTTTTGCTTGGCGACTTGGGTTTTTGGGGTTATTTTGGTTTTGGTTTTTTTTTGTTGGGTTGTGGGTTTTTTTGTTTGGTTGGTTTTTTGGGGTTTGTTTGTTTGGGGGGGGGTTGTGTTTTTTGCTTGGTTTGTAGTTTTTCATACATGTGTGTTAGTTATTAGCTGTCGGAAGAACAGCCCAAAAGGAAGCGTGCCAATATTGTATTTTGTTCCAGAATTGAAAGGTACTGTTGTAATGAAATGATAGTGAAGTTTTGGTACCATTTCAGAAATTGAGAGCTTCTTCAGCAAGAATAAGCCAAAATTAGGAGGTAAACACATTTCTGTTGTAAGTTATCCTACAAAAGTTATACTGCATCATGTTTACAAGGAACCAACTACAAATTTTGCAGATTGTTGTCAATTGCCAGTGTAAGTTCATGAAACTCCTGGAAACTCTTCATAGGGACTTGGAGAACTGCAGATGAATTTCAAGTATGAATGCAAAGTATTCTTTATTTGATGTGTTGGGATTTTGGGAGAGAACACCTCTTTTGGCAACTGGCATCTTTGCAAGTCCTTCATGCATATACATTTTTTACATGCATAGAAATTGTTGAGTATTTAATATATTATGATCTGCCTTGTCTAGTTCAGCAGCTATTAACAGGCTTAATATAAAAACATGTTTCCTTGGGAGAGACTGAAAGAACAATAACATTGGAATTACTCAGTATTTCTTCTAATATGAAACTTGACTGATCTATTATCAGATGGCTATTGTGGGATTATTATATTGTTATATTATATTGTTATATTGTAAACTGTGGAAGTATAATAGTGAGCACTATGATTATCCAGGAGAACCTGTTATAATGGATATAACTCATGAAGTCCACTGCCCTTTTCTGGCTGGCAGTCATTTTTCCCAGCACTGCTCCGCAAATACAGCAGCAGTCCAGCAGGAAAAGGTGGGAGACACTTCAGGGAGCTGGCTTCGGGCCTCTAGGCAGGCAACTGATGCCAATATTGTCTCTAGGGCCAGCAGGTCAGCTGTTGGGTGGGGTGGACAAGCATGTTCAGAGCATTAAATCAATTCTTGCACACAAAATCTTTTTCCCTTTTGACCAGTTACTTGGTAACAGATATTGCAAGGGCAGCATAAGAAAAATCGCCATTCTCTTCCTTGTACTCAGAATAATTGGGATTATCCTGGCAGCATGATAATCTTAAAATCTGTTTACTCCCTTTCATAACTGTTCTACCTGAAAGATGAGTACAAAGCCATTTTGAATATACGACTGAATTGTATGAGAGTTTTAAAGAATGTAATTTTCTTAAAAGTTTGACTGCAGGACTTTAAGGTCTTCTTTTATACCATCTTACTAATTATATTCTTCCCTCATTGAGTGAAGGTAAATATGGATGAGATGCATGTGACAACTTTTGTGACTTTTGTTCTTCCTGGAGCAAATTCCCAGATTCAGAAAGAACCAAGATTCATCAAACTTGTAATAAAACAAAAAGTTTGTCTTAAATGTCACAACATCTAGTGGTAGTATTTCCTCTCACAGCTTCCACAGACATCAGCTGGCTCACAGCAGAACAAATTTTTCCCAGAGACCACCTGAGCTCTAAGCAGATTTCTAGGATTATGATAATTATTGGCTTTCTAATCATATTCCTGCAAGCACAGAGGACTGCCTAAGTACTATTTCTTAAAACCAAAGTAGCTGATTATATTTGATTTTCTGTGGGCAGTAAGTCAGATCATCTGAGGCTGCAGAAGACTTCTGTTGCTAGTCTATCTCCTCTAATATACGTACTGTTCCTAATAGACGGAAAAGGGTCTGATCTTTCTCATGTTTCTCTGCTTGCTCAAGAACAGCCAAAATGTGAAAGCTTTCCTTTGTTCTGTTGCCTCTTTCAGGATCTCCTGCTGTATTCAGAAGGAATTCTATATTCTGCTTTTAAAAATACTGATCATCACAATTGTTTTGTGCTTAACATGGATTAGTAAAAGCCCAGTAAAGGACGATTTTCAGCTCCTGGCAAGCTTGCATAACATGCCAAGGATCAAGCTAGTCAAAGACAATATGGATCTTGCCAGTTGAGAAATAAGGATTCTCAGACTGTGGGACATTTATCCTTAAACACCTGCAAACTGCTTCAGAATATGCACAAGGTATGCATACCTCTCCTGAGCAGATGAGTAGGTGATCTACAGGAGCCTGTCTGCAGACCAACCCAGAGCCACAAGCTTATTCCCAAAGCAGTACATAGTTAAAGTCTGGAAATTTATGTTGCTGTGTTATTAATAGCTATTTTACAGAGTTTCACCCTATTGGCTGTGTGCAGCCACTCTCTGAGAGGCTTCTTGGCAGCAGGGCAAATTTTCCACTCATGATCACTTTATGTATAGTGAGAAACTTAGGAAGATAATGCAGACTCAGGAAGCGGTTATTTAGGAGTGCATTATCTGCTTCTGCACTAATGAATCCATATATCTTGGAGAAACCGGAAACTGAGGCAAGATGGAAGGTCAGCTGAAAATAAAATCACAGGAAAACAAAACAAAATAAAATAGAACTCTAATTCTTATATTGTTGAAGACCTGCTCCCTGTGATTATTTCGTCTAGTTACTATTTCTGGAAATGGCTGAGTGCAATATGTTGAGAAGATATTATGGCCATGTATTCCAGTGACAAAATTCCTGCACATTTCTGGACTATGTTCTTATATTTTAATGTCAGCATTTTGTAAGGTCATGTCAAATTCCCTGTTCAGGTGAATGTTTGGCTCCTGGCTTGTTGTTTTTCCAGTGACCCTAACTTACTGCTTTTTTCCATAAAATAAAGTTGGTTTACGCTCATGATTAACTATCTAATATCTTGCAGGTTCTGAGATCACAAGGCTATTTTTAGGATGGTAGAAAATTTTGCCCAGGCATGACTTGGCTGAGTGAATAGGAAATATTGCTTTAACTTTTAAAGTCTTAAAATATTTTTTTAATAAAATGTATTGTTGTGATAGTTACAACTTACATGTTTTGTGAGTAAAGTTTTTGAAGCTAAATATGTAAGCTAAGAATCTGTTATCCTTATATATGAAAAATAGTTTTGAATATTAATAAAATATGCTGCAAGAATTTTTCATTTAGGCAATTATACCTTGTTTTGCTAAAATATATTCATGATGTTCCAGATGGAATATATAGTTTTCATTGCCTAACTTATAATCTCATATGGACTCTACAATGAATTATTGAAAAGAATTACAATGTTTAACTCCAAAAGGCAGCCTTTTATAAATGAAAGAAGAAAATTGTACTTGTAAAATTATTTGGAAACATTTTCAAAATGCGTAGAAACCTTTCAGAGATCATGGCAAGTTGATGTTTATAATGGGTCATTTATTTTATGATCAATATATGTTGCATTCCCAAATTTTTGCCTCTTCCCTAGCAAAAGTCCCCTTACTCCAAGAAAAAAGAATCTAAGAAATCCTGATGAAAGAAGCACTTGAGGGAAAAAAGCCTTATGATGCTCTCAAATCTATATTCTCAGTTACATTGTGAAGTGACAAAACAGTACAATTTTTAAATCGAACAGATTCAGTTAATTCAGTGGAAGATATCTACCAGCATTTAGGAAAATAATGTTTAAAAATATTTAAGTAAATAGAACAAAGAACATATTTTCTAAGAAAAAACCTAAGCCCAAAACACACAACAAAGCCAAATCAAAAAACCCAACCCTTGTCATACCTTGTTCTGGTGAGAAGTTAAATAGATATTGCTCATGACTACAGACTGCGAGATAGGGAGCAAATATCTCCATCTTGAAGCCTATAGTTGAGTAAACAGAATTTCTTTTTCGAATTTGAATTTCTATGAAGCTTTGAAGCAAATAACAAGAAGCCAATGAAAACAACATAATCAGCTATTCATAAATAGGGCCTAGGGAAAAAGAGAAAGCAACTAGAATTTTTCGTATTGGGAAGACTTGGACCTGATGGTTGTCTTAATATAGAAGATTTCTGTGTAGTGGTAATTTACATTTTATATCTGGAAATTATGGAAGATATTTTATATTTTGTTCTATAAGTATGGAGTGTAGTAGTTTGATATATAAAACTAAAAGTCTTAGATCACATGAGTGCTTGGTTGAAACAGTAGGAAAATTAGAAATGGAAAGGACAGGGTAGCACTAGAATGAATTAGAAGATTCTGTTATTAATTATAAGGACAAACGAGCTGTAGTAACCTCTGTTGGGTTTGAGGAGTTGGTTGCAATATCTCTGGCTGTTTCCTATCATCGGAGGAAATCAAGGGGAATGCCATCGAGCCAGCTGCCTGGGGCAGCCTTGTGGTGGTTTTGCCTTACCCAGAGAACAGCACTAGCCCTGAGACAGCTCAAAAGTTGTACTTTCATTATGCATCTCTCACCCTGTCCTAGACAGTGTTAATATGTTAAATCTGTCATGAAGATGGTTAGTTATTTTAGTGTAAATCTCAACAGAAATCACTCTTTGGGGAATAACTGATATAGTGTAAAGCTATCTGGCATTTGAACACAAGCACTTATCTAAGAAAAGTGTCTGTCTAATGTATGAAATCTTCAGGATGACAAATTAAAATCAGACGGTGATTGATATGTGTTTTGTGCTAAAAATGTACTATTGATAGTACTACTGCTTTTTCTAACACTCATGGTAAGCCTTAGGCATTTTCAGCCCAAAAGTATTTCATTTATCTTGTGGAAGAAGTCATTTGCATATTGATGTAAGCAAAGAGGGGTTGAGTGATCTTAGAAAAGATTCATTTTAGTGTAAACATTTCATCTTATGACTAAAACATTTTATTTATTTTTCCTATTGGAATTTTACTTTCAGAATGTTTAAAACTACTATTTTCAATATGGATAGGGATTGCCTACACCAGTGGTTTTAAATTTGCTGTTGAGACTTGGTCTCAAATTTGCCAGATTATATGCTACTTTTTACTATTTTTTTTTTTCTTTTTGTGGATGGGATTCCTATATGTGAAATGAATAGAGTCACGTTATACTGTCTTAGATTACGATTTAAAAACCACCTGAGGATTCCTTTTACAAGTGTCTGAACTACTTAGGTATTGTACAGTACAAAGGATTGGTTCATTACTTCTTGCTAAAACAATAGAAGTGGAAATCAAGTAGTTTTCAGTATCTCTAAAAGTAAAGGTTCAGCTAATAAAAGATACATATTAAAAACTTCTCAAATTTTCTAATAATTCATAAGGATGCCTCCTACTTTTTAAGCCTTGCTTAAATAAAAATTATTGATCTTATCTTAATCTTTTGAAAATAAAATAGAGAAAGGGGAGGTGTACATTTTAACTCTGTTTTCCAGATCTTTCAGGCCCTTAAAATAGATCGAAACCAAACCTGTTATTCTGAGGAAAGGTGTGGGTTTAAAGATGGTAAAACTAGTATATTACAAAAAATTCAGAGAACAAAAAGTAAAAGGAGGATACAGTTTAGATCATCTTTTTGATTGCTGTTTCAAATTAAGCTTGAAAAAGCTGCAGTGATTCAAAGCACTACATTAGCACTTTCTATGTACATACCTATTCTTGTAGCACAATCACAGAGCCTTGAAAGGACTGGACAAACAAGTTTATACCAGCCCTCTGATGACAAGATGCTTGTTAGCTGACTCAGAATCAATATGCCAGAGGAGCATTATTTGGAGCATTCATGGGGTAAACCATGGTTCTTTGCAGGTAGGTTTATTACTATTTAAAAAAAAGGTAGTGAAGATCTAGGGGTTTTATGCTTATCTAGCATAAAGCTTGTTATGAAAGGGAAAATGTAGCAAAACTAATATTGTCCTGTGTCTTCATGTTATCAATAATTATGAAAGATGCTTGCAATTTTCACATTCAAAATATTGTGCAATTGCAGATTATTAGTTTTGCTCTAGTTTAAGTCAACAGCAAAGGTCTAGCCATCTCTAGAGCTAGGATGCTTCAACCACTCTCATAGAGCAGCAGTGAAAGAATAGGTTTGTATTCCTTGTTTACAAAAATATTAATATTCTGGTTTATAGGCATAGCCTGGCTCAGTATCAGCCTTGATTTGAACTCTGGAGTTTGTAATTCCTCGTCATGTCCTCAGACCATTTGATCTAGACCTTGACATCTCCATAAAAGGGTGATAAAAGGAATTCGTTTTAACATGAAATTGATTTTGTGAAATTCCATGAGACTGCTTCTCCTCATGATACTTTGCTAACAAGTTAATGATCCCATTTATTTCTTAATCAATACAGAGCAAGAGACCCCAGTGGCTTCCCTCTCAGGCTTTAAAAACATCTATAATTTTAGCTTTGAGGATGCCTTATAAAATTGGAACATGCAGTCATTCTCATTCTCTTCTGCTGAAGAGCAGATACTTGCAGGTACAAAGGAGTTACCCATTCACTGTATATTTGGAAGTTCAAAGATAGAATAGTTCAGTGTATTTTTGCTGTGTCACATTTAGACAACAGATTTTACTTACTTTATGTTCTGAGCAGAAATTCATTATTTCTGCTTATTTATTTATTACAAAAAAAAAAAAGGGCAGGGAAAGTGAATATACTTGTAGCTATGGGATTTCAAAATGTGATTTATCTGTGCAATAAAAGAATGCTGCTAGATGAAAGAAAGGTATGAAAGCTGAGATCTTCCCCGCTGTTTATTGTAATATAATTTGTAATTGGAGTTTTTGTTTAGTATCAGCCTTGTCCAAACGCAGTTACTGCAGAAACTGCAGCCAGGATGAAGTAGTCTGCTCTTGAGACCTGATTCTCCACTCTACAAGGCATTTTGTATGCATTTTATAACTAATATTGAAATACCCTAGTTATTCTGTGGTAGTAGATGTTACATGTGAGTCATGAGAATTTATTTTGGCTTAGCTTTCAGCCCACCATTAATACTTTAACACTGGGAGAATATCAAACAAAATCCTAAAGTTTCATATTTGTGATTCTTGAGCCTGTCCTGTGTGGGGTCTGGAGTTGGACTTTGATCCTTGTGGGTCCCTTCCAACTCAGAATATTTTGTGATCTTTTCTTCTTCTCTTCTTCTTTGTAAGGGCTCAGGACTGCAGACAGACAAAGCCATCTGCTGCTCTCTCAGATATAGTTTCTAGAAGTGAATTTAAATGGAAGTTGAAGTCACTCCTGAATATCCATAGAACAGTCAGCCTGAAAATGTAGCACTGATAAGCTTTTCTATGTAGGGACGATTTAAAAAGCACTTACTGTCACAAATAGTCCTTTCTTTCTCAGGCCCCCACAGTAACATGCACTTAGGACTTACAGCTACCTTTAAGCAATGAATGGATCTATTGACTTGATACACTAAAGTGCTTTACTGCATCAAGTTTATTTCAGGAGAGTTCTCAGATGAGAAAAGGTTTACAGAATTAGATACACAGACTGACATGAATAAATTTTGTCAGAACATAATTAATATATCTAGTAAGCTGCTTGGGCTTGTCTTTTTTTTTTTTTTTTCCCCCCCTTTTCTGGTTTGTTGGTTTGGGGTTTTTTTGATAACCTAATGAAGATATCAGGCAAAAAACTTACAGAAGAATGAAGATGGCATAGAGGAAAAATAGGAGATGTAGGGGGACAAAAAAAGTCAGGGATAAGTAAAAATAATTATGTAAGTAAAAATTATTTTCTAATTTTGGATCTGAGATATAGATTCTGTCTCAAAGCAAATGCAAGCACAAAATTAAATAAGCACAACTTTTGTTTATAACATGGCAAAAAGGTTGCATATTGCAGGCATTTGCTGTTTCCAGGGTATGAATGCTTGGCTCCTTGGCTCCTGCCTGTACCAAATCTAGCTGGAGTCAAAAGGCTTTGTCTGCACAGATTCACAGTTTCCATTTCCTTCTGAAACTCAGATTTTAACGGTCCATTTTGCTGAATTTTTCCCCTGATTGCTATTGTTATTCAGGTGTACGTTTGTGAAATATGCTATAAGATGTGATATGCCAGCTTGTTGTACTAGTCACAACAGATTTCAGAAATAACCCTTTCAGCTCACCACCCTTCCTCAGTGATGTGATTAAGGGAGAAAAACCTGTTCCAGCCTCCCCCAGTTAAATGCTTTGAAGGGGAAGAGTCCTTTTTAACACTTGCCTAGTGCATGCTAGTGGTCCTCTAGTGTGTGGTGTGTATATCTTCTCTGTGCAGGTCTGTGTGGGACTGGATTTCTCTGTTCTGGGACCTTTGAAATAAATTAATTGGCTCTGGGGAAGCTGAAGCAAATAAGCTCTTTGCAGGGAAGCTGTCACCTGGTAGGAACATCCCCTGGGGAAAAAGGACATGACATGTGACAGCCACCTACATATACTTCCTAGGCATGAAGATTTTGTTAAAAAGTGTTTGTGGTCTTTTTCAGTAGATTAGTGCATATATCAAGAAATGAGTAAGAAAATATATCAATAAACTTTTCCTCCTTACTAAATTAGAGGGAAGGAAAGAGAAAAACTAATTTCTTGCGGCTGTGTTTCCACTGTTGTGCTAAACCTCATAATCCTGAACAAATATTTGAGCACTAACATGCTATTAGAAGTTAAAGCACCAGCAGGAAAACTAAAGTTACTGTGTCCTGCCATTGTAATGCAATTCCACACTTCTGACTGCTTCTCAGGTAGGACAGAAAAGGAGAAGTAGTTTTAAGATAATATCTGGATTAGTACTGCAGGAATTCTTGGTGTGCCTTATTTTGCCAGCAGAAAATCAAAGGGATGGGCAGCAAGAAAGCCTCAGGGTGCCCCGGAAGGTCTGTGAAGTTTGGGTGGGAGGGCAAGAAACCTGCAGGACACATGTGAATTACTCCCACCCCAGGGAGAGAGCCATGACCACTGTGGGCATCCTGAGAATGAGTGAAGTGTGCTGAGGAAGCCATGTGCCCTGCAGTTTGCAGACAGCCAGGAAATACCACATGTCATTCCTAAACCATTGGAAACTGAGTTGGTGTTTACCTGTACCAGTTTCAAAGGCCTTATGAAGACTCTTAACGAGGGCAGGACAGAGAACTTGCCACCCATATTGGGTTATTTTGATGAAATCAGTAAGACAACAGCATTTTCCAAAATTTCATTATGATTCACAAATTGTACATGAATTGTTTGCATCACGAATTGTGCCAAACTACTATCATTGTTACAGTGTGGGCAATTCTGTGTTGTTTACAGGTGCATGCTCTAGTCAGTTATTGATTTAAAGCAATAAATCTATTATAGCACTGCACTGCCTCTCACAAATAGATTTTCTGCATGTGTAGCAGGGATTATTAAATTACTAAAATGAATTATTTGTCATATTCATTTTTATTTACATTTCCAGTTTCAATTCACACTTGTAGAACAGCATGTTTTACAAAACAAACTTTGCACAATCAGATAATATATTTTCATTATCTTTTATCTCACCATTCTATTTCTATGACCCAATTAAGTATCTGAATAACTAATGTAGTCTATATTAATTTTTTATGATACCTATACAAATTCTCAGTTCATAAATAAAAATAAATATGTAAAGCATTTAAATCCACGTACCTCAGAAGACACACAGATGTACTGAAAATCCCATGGTGCTTTTTCGCTATTCTGTGTGCTTCCGAATGTGAAGAACCTGATTGTTCCCTTTTGGGCCTTTTCTTTTTTTCACCCCCTACACACTAGAGAGAAAATCTGCCTTTTTCTGCTTGTGGGGTGTCATTTAATTTAGAATTTAATGGAAAAGCAGAGTTTGTGCTGCTTCCAACAGAGGGACAGTCATGTCTTTCAGCTGTTTACCTCCAAGAATATCAGAATTCCCGTGTGAGCCAGCACTGTGCATGAGGGTTTCTGTGTTTTCACACTGCTGTTTCCAACCCAGTTACTTTCTTATATACTTATTTAGAAACAAGTTTGAGGCAAAGTTTAGAATATATAAACTCTGGGGAGGGGAAAGGAAGAACTGGGTGTGTTGAATGAGGGTATGGTAGAGATCTTCATATATGTGAATTTCACATATGTGTGAAAAGAAAATGTGAATTAGAACAAAATAAAGAGATAGGCATGAGAATTTAAAATCATAAATGGCAGTAAAGGACAGAGGAATTTCTTTTTATCTATGTGGATAATTAGACATTGTAGTATAATCCTTAAGTACCCTTTGATCATCTAACTTTAAGAGTAAAGCGAGTAAAGTTGACAGGAATGATTGTGGTGCTGTTGATTCCCAGTTGCTGCAGGAATTTCAATGTTTCAAACTCTCTTCCAAAATCCTGTTGTATAGTGATGGTGAAATATGGAGTCTTTTGGGATGTAGTCTTTAGGAATATATGCAGCACTGTTTGATGTGGCCATGAGAGCAGTGCCTACTTCTATAACTATCAATATTCAGTAGACTCATTCCTACAGTGAAAAGTACACTTATTTTAAAAAAATAGGCTTCCAAAACTTGACCTGAAACAACCAAAGTAAATTATAAATACATTTAAAATCTAGAAAACATGAGAAATCTTTTCTTCATTTCTATATCATTTACTGGAAAAAAAGGTTTTTTGATTTCTGCACACTGTATAATGGAAAGTAAAGACAGAGTTTTTCTGTGGTATAATGGAGTTCAAATATTTTCATTAAGCATTGGTTGGTATGAAGGAGAGATCATTTTCAATGCGGAGAATGTTCTTTTTGATGTCACAATTGGGTTTTGGGGAAGAAAAGGGTTTTTTGGGAGGGAAAATAAAAGCTGTTAGGCTGCCTGAGAAAACAACATAGTGTGATTGTATCTTGTGGCAAAATAAAAGATAAAAAACCTCAAACTCCTACACTTAGTGTACACTCATAATGTAATTTTCCCTGTTTCTCTCCAGGTTTTAGCTTTAATCCTAGGACATGATACTTCAGAAACATTACTGGGTTTTATGTCACTAATGAGCATGTACTGTGGATTATCATAACTTATTTCTGCATGATTCTCGTGCTTTCTTGACTAACTGACAATTAAAAGAAAACAAAGCAAAAAGACCAAAAAGAACCCAAACCTCCAATCAGTTGCCAGGGTGTTAAATATGTTGTGTCCACCCCCACCTCTCCTTGCAAAGGAAGAAAGCTGCACAGATGTGACAAGGATGTGAGCAAAGTTCTTTTCCTTTTATGTCTCAGTCATTTCTATAGTCTTTCAAGAAGCAGAAGAAATGGGTTCACTGACACTCTCAGCTAGCAGCTTGCCTTAAACCTTCTTCAAACTTGCCACTTGCAAACCTTTCCAAACAATCCAAGACTTTCCAAACTGTGCTATAGTGGTCTGAGATGGGCCTCCTTTGGTTTCTCATGCTGGGGAGCCCTTCTGTCTCGAACATAATACTTGAAGAGCCTGCTAGACAGACAGGAAGAGGGCATGAGTGACAGTGTAGGCTGAATGGCAGAGCAGTAGCCCCAGAGGCTTTTCGGGTGTTATCAGCATCTCCTGCATGCAGTCATTGGGTCATGTGCCAACCATCTGTTCCAGTGAATCTTCAGTTAAGATTAAAGCTGAAAAGTTCTCTTTTTGAGCCACACAGAGCATCGTGCACTCCAGAATATATTTTGTCTGATAGTTGATCTGCCATTTTGTTGTAGCTGCAGATCTCCTGAGGAGACTATTGAATTTCAGTTTCTCAGATTCTTGGGGTTGTTAATGTACTGAAGGACTGAGCTATGGCATAAAAGTACAGTACAGTCCTCTCCTCCATTTCCTTGTCCCATTCTTTCCTACCAGTGCTTTTAATCTATTCTTGGAATGATGTTTTGCAAAGAATTTTCTTTCCTGGGAAACATTTTTTTCTGGTGTAATATATCAGTGGAGAGACAAGACCAGAGCTCCAAATATG
This sequence comes from Dryoscopus gambensis, assembly GCA_013389985.1. Lineage (NCBI taxonomy): Eukaryota > Metazoa > Chordata > Aves > Passeriformes > Malaconotidae > Dryoscopus > Dryoscopus gambensis. The sequence continues at coordinate 17,243 of WEIT01014441.1, forward strand.
CCAGTAGGTGCTTTGCATGTGTTTGGATTTGGCTTGCACCAGCCAGTGTAAGTGAAGATTATAGGTTTCATTAAGATGGAGTGTACATAATGGTCTTTAAATGTATTTTGTAAGTGGGTTTTTTTTAAACTTTTATTAAATGATTTTTCTCAGCAGGCAGCTGAGCCACAGAGATAGTTTTGCTTTCCACCCAAGCTCTGTTCTAATGAATTTTACTGTTTCAAAAAGATTTCAAAGAACTCATAGTACTCAGTCTCCTGGCATTTACCTAAATTATTGCTAATTCATTTTATTTCTCTGCTATTGTGTCAGCCACTTAAAGAATGAGCGTAGTTTGCAATGGAAAAAAAAATTTAAATAATCACATTTTCTATTTTCTTAAATTGTTATTAAGTCACTTCATTTTGACATCATTATTTGAGCTACTTACATTTGAAAAGCAGTGGAATGCATTTCCTTCATTTTTAGGGTATAATCAAGATTTGAATGATACTTTTGGGGAAGTAATCCTACTTTGGTTTTTTTAATCTTCTTGCCAGCTAAGCTGTTTCTCTTTAAGAATGAATGGGTGTTAAAATCCCTTCAGTTTGACATCTTGAATGTAAAGAAAAGAACAAACATATCTTTAGGGAAATGGTTTTAGCTCTGAAAAATGAAAGAAAAGGAACAGGAGAAGTTATTCCTTTTTCTGCCCTTGTACCCTGCACTTTGAGTTTTGAGTTTCATTTTCACTGTTTAAAAGCATGTGTTTGATCATGTGATAAATGGTTATGTTATCCATCCCTTTCCAAAATCCTTGTGAATACAAAGCATTGTAACTCTACTGTAAGAGCTCATAGAGAAGCAGATTTAATAATCTCTTTCATAGTTACATGGAGTTACTCTGCAGTAGAGTTTTCTGAGCTTGTACTTCTATCTCTACTGCTCTTCTTCTGCTGCAAAATCTGAGAATACAAACATTTACATCTCCAGTGCCCATGCCTTCCTTCTTGTAAAGCAGGGATGATAAAATTCCCTGACATTAGGTAACCCTGTACAATGAAAGTATTTAAAACCAAAGTTACTCAGTAAGAGGTGTTACATTTGAAACCATACTAAGCTTTTACAAAAATCTTCTCCTGCCTCATATAATAGAGAAACGTGTAAAACCACAGCACACAAAGTTATTACTTGATAGATATTTTGGAATTGTTTTCCATTAATTCCTATCATTGTACTTTTTCACAGAACAGAGAGGCAGCTATAAGAATAAATTTAGTTAGTGAAAGTATTATAGGGAAGAATATTTGTCTGCACTCTCTTAATGCTCTAATGTTTTACCTCCCCTTTTCCTTTTTACAAAATGAAGAGAAGTAAAAGAAAAACAAAACAAAAAGCACCCCTCCAAAAAATCTAAAAGAAAAAGGGTCAGGTTAGTTCTTTCCTAGCAAATTTAACCAAGTTTGAGTGGCAGAGAGGTACTCTCTGAGAAAATGTCTTCTGTGTACTTCAGGAATATTGTTATCTCATGTAGCATTGTCCTCTTGCTAGGATGTAGAATAGAGAAAAATCTGTCCATGTCTTGTCACAGCTTTAGGTCCCTGCTCTAAAGAATACTGCCAGGTTGAAATAGAAGAGAAAATGGAAGACGGAGGTTTGGTTATCTACATAGCTTAATTCTACATTAAATGATTTGTAATAATTTTATTTTAATTTCAGTAGGCTTAAGGAGACCATTTCCTTGTCAGGGTACGCCCTAACAATACACCCCAAGTGCCAAGAAATCTTATAAAAACCTCCCTACCTATCAATTATCTTCTGTGATTTTTGAACCATCTAGTCCTGGATTTTTTGCTGTTTATGCTTGGTTTCTGACTGCTGTGAATGGTGATGCAGGAAGACTGCTTGGAACACTGTTAAAAAGAAGACAACTGCAGCTTTTCCTCAAGGGAAAAAAAAAAAGGCCTGAAGCTCTGCAGGAGATGATTTGCTGACTTGTACATTTCTGTGTTTTTGTGAAGTTCTTTTCCCAGGAACATCCAGCAGATGTTCTGAAATATTATCAGGTATAAAGCACACAGATGTCATTAAGGGCTTTATTTATTTTTTTTTCTCACACAGCTTCATCACTTGGTGGTAAAGAGCACATCCTTATCCAAAAGTATGTTTATTTTTATGAAATTCTGACTTTTAGCAAGAAGTATTAAGGGTAATGGGGAAAAGCTAAAGAAATAGACATATGCATTGTTAACTTTAACGGCTTTTTAAATGATAATATTCTGAGGAAATGAGACAAAATCTAAAAAAGCAGTGCTAGATGACTGTTCATTTTATCAATAGTTTTGACTGTCTCTTGCAAATTGGCTTTGCATGTTTTATTGAAAAGGGCACTTTTTCTTATTTCCTGAATTTGAGATGTACTAGCTATACTAAGTGCTGCTATGCGGATGATGGTGGTGCTTTCTATCTAAAAACCACTATAAATTTGAAAGAAATTGTTTTGGATTTGCAATAATATTTCCAAATTTTATTCCAGTATCTGAAACTATAGATACTACCCATGCCATGTGGCGCAATTTTAAGTCAGAGGGCAAAGGCTTCTTCCCAATTTTTCCCTGCTGGAGGAGAGGGACACTAGAGAGTGCAGGGGATTTAGCTGACAGAGAAAACTGACCACAAAGAAATCACAAATACTATGTCTCTGCGATATAAGAAAAACACAGGGATAGTGGTGTGTCAAGGTGTAGGGCATGGAGACACATCTGACTGGGTAGATGCAGTCACCGACAGATGAGGAGTTGCTCAACAATCCTGGTTTCAGTCCCCCAACAATAGAAGTGCCTCCTTGTCTTTGCGCCTACAATTTTGGCAGCTGAAGTTTGTTTTAAAAATATAAACCTTCTATGAACACCGAGTATTATCAACCAGCCAGTCTTTCAAGATCTCATTTGATAGACACAGAAAAATATTACTGCTTAAGGATTTTAGGAAGAAAAAGTGCATTTTTTTGAGTGATTCTTGTGGGCAGTCTTAGCACAGGCTCAGTGAAAATGGAGCATCTTACAATAACCCAAGCAAAAATGATTTGACAGAGCTTCTCAAACATAGTGTCACTTTATGTCAAATACATTGGTCAGTTCATGAGACTAATCTTATAGGAGATAGTTAATAAATTGTTCTTAAATTGGGTGGGCTTCTTTCCAAAGTATTTAGTCTTTGTTATATATCACATGTTGCTGACTGTTCTCAGCAACCTTCCCAGAGACAGTTTTTGCCAGCAGGAAAAAATAGGGAATGGTCTTTTGCATAGATCTTTCAAAGATGTTTATTTCCAGCCCGCATGGCTGGGAGTCTGCCCAAAGCCGGCAGAATCATGGAAGAACCAAAGAGTTCTTGGGGCAGGGGGAATGTTTGGGACCAATAGGGACACAGAACTTGGGTACATGTGACCAGGGAGCAGGGGGAAACACCGTGTCCAGGCCATGCTTCCACCCCAGGGCCCCCTCCCCCCAGGGGGAGGCAGGGAGCCCTAGCAATCACAAGAACATCAATGAGGAAGAAGTGCCAGTCTGTACAACATTACTTTCACCAAATAGCTCCCACTGAGTGTAAAGGAGTTTGTTCAATTTCCGTGTGCTAGCCTGATGACATGAAATGGAATCTGTAAGTATGGCATCCTGTATATCCTGGATTCGTAGGACAAAATATGAGATGTCCGGTAGTTTCAGGTTTGAAGTCAGTATCTTGTCAAATCTTAGGTAGATCCTATCAGGTTGAGGAAATGGAGATATTAGTCTATAAAAGAACATGCTTTATATGGAAGATTCCCTTGACTTGGAATGATACTTATTTCCTTCAGGAGAGAATTCTTTATTCTCTTTTTTCTGATTGTGGAAAAACCTAAAATCAGTGAGTCTAAGCTCTTGAAGGAAAGTAAAAAAACCCCAGAATTCCAAAAAATATGAAAATTCGAAACTGACTGTATGCCATTCATATATTCCTGTCTTAATTCAGAATATACACATACTCTGAGTATCTTTGATGTTTCTTCATTCTAAATCACTATATATATGTGTGTGTGTGTATATATATATATATATCATAGACACACTTTGTTGCTATTACTACTCAACTACTGATAATTTAGATGCAATTTTCCTCCAAAATCCAGAGAGCAGTCTCCCTCTTTCCCCTGCCTGCAGAGCCTGCATTGTAGAAAGAACATAACAGTGAAATATTCATTGAAAGATACAGATTGAATGGTGGAATTGGTGTAGCAAATAGCTGGATAACTGGTGCAGAACGTGTGCTTTTAACACTGTTCTATAAATGCTAAAAGAGTTCCTACAGACAGCTAATGATTAATAAAGTATTTCATTTATTTCTCTTTACTATTTCTGTAAACAGGTATTGATTAAAGTATTAAGTGCTACTGGATTGAATATCTTCCAAAATGGTCTCTTATTCTGGAATGTGACAAGAGAATTTTGGAAAAGTCAGCTGTTTGAAAACAAATGATCTGTGACATCTTTTGTATTGAAACATTCTCTTTGCCAATGGAGGAGACACCAGACATTTTTTATTTATCACAAATCTATAACATCCATTATATTTTCTTTACATTGTTGTCTGTAATGTGGAATGGATTTGCTATGGCACTAAGTTACTGAGTACTGGGTTGAATGTTAATTTCTGTGATGTGTGAATGCAAAGTATTATTTTTGGGCCACCCCTAAATACATACAAATTGCAAGAAATTGTCCTAGGTTCTCACAGATTTTAGCACAATATCCCTTGTGATCCATGAGGCCATTCATCATTATCGTTCCACATGGTCATAATTTTCTTTTGGCCTGGGGTACTGTATTCCACCTTTTATTCATCTACCTAGAGCCTGTTGCCAGGTTACTTATTTTCTAGCACTACAATTCGTGGGAGATATAAGGCAAAGGTGGTTTAATATGTTTGCTGTAGTCAAGAAATGCTGGAAGTCTGTGATGTCAAGATTTTGGTGCATGTTGCAGTGAGCTTCAGTAGGCATAGAGGTGATGTAATTCATCATTAGCTGGAAAAGCAGAAAGTTTATATCATTAGGTGCTGTGTCCTCGGACCATTGTGCAGGAAGCAACTGCAGCCTGATCCACAAGTGCTATTTGAATGAAAATTTCCTAGGAATGCTCTGCTCTAAATGGGGACAGAAGTTGACAAAGTGCAACTGGTGCTGACAGGGAACATCTTGGAACATCAGCAGCTGTGCATTAAACCCTCAAGTGTCAGCAACTACACAGGAATCCTTTATGGTCGCTGTAGGTTATACCTGACACAAGACTGTAGCTCCTGTCAGGAATGGTTTTATGTTTCGAGCCCCAAGCAAACAGGCAGGAATGTATACACTGTAGCTGCATCAATGGCACTGGTTCACAGCATAGAAAATTCATCTTGAGAGAGAGGAACAGTTAAAACAAGACCTCAAGTCAAATTTCTTTTAAAAATAGGATTTATTGAAGTGTTTGTCTTGTTGTCTTTTCTATAATTGGATGATGCTTTGAAAAGAGCTTTGTAAATAATGAGAAGCTGATTCACCGAGGGATAATTTTAGCCACATTCCTGATTCAGACTTACTGTCAAAAACATGCAAAGGGAAGAAAGGTGCTGGAAAACTCCTCCTAGCTTGAATTAATTATCTTCAAAAGCACTGGGTGCATCACATCTTGAAAGCCTCATATATTTAATTTCTAAAGAGTATCTCAATTTTTTCAGACAGCAGTTGTTACTGTGAACATCTGGAACTTGATGTGAAGCTGTGGCACATATAAATCATTACAATATTGTCTATAGGCAAGCAACTGTGGCACTGAAAAGTTAATGACAAACAAACTAAATGCACTCTAGTCATCAATGGTATTTTCATCTCCTTAGGGTTTCTTTCAAAACCCCTTAAATTAAACTCTGGTAGAAAATGTTATGGCTCAGCGTGGGGAAATAGAATTAACAGCAACACAGTAAAACAAAGTTTGCAAATGTGAATACAGTATTCAGTTCTCCTTATACAATTAGATTTTAAAGAGGTTAATGGAAATATTGCCTGCATCAATCTAAAGGTTTTGTGAGGTATCTTAGTTTGGGGACAAAAACTTGTCTATGTACAAAATCTTAGTGTCTTGCTAGAATTTCTAGACAGTGATAGGTTCAACCAGTTTTTACTCCCTTGCCTTTGGCATCAGCTGGTGCCATATGCCTGAATCATTAAAAATTATATAACCAACTAACATTTATAATGTGAGATCTCATCAGTCAAAGAGAGATATACAGTTCCTAGCAATTTGTCTGTCACAAGACAAAGAGGTTCTGGTGGAGGCAGGGCAGACCAAAAAAGTCCTTCACATTTGCATCATTCAAATTAAGAGACTTCCACGAGTGCCTGGGCATGAACTGCAGGCAAGTTGTGTTCTGTGAGGGTCCTTGTGCATAAATGGGTACTTTATCCACACAGTATATCACAGAAATGATGTCACTCTTGCATCACAAAATATTCATGAAAATTAATAATACTTCCTAGTCATAGAATAGTATTCCGATAGGAATTTCACAGGGTCATTCAAATTTAGCTATAGTTATTGTCTCAATGTCACAATTTCTTTGTGTATATTTTTTTTCAGGAGGCAAACCTTGTTAATGTCTTAGCAGACCTGTTAATTTTTTTTCTTGAAGCCTTCTGATAATAATCATGACAGGTAGTTTTAGAGCCTTAGCTTTTTGGAAAATTTAGCATTTTTAAACAAAAATGTTGTTTGCAAAAATAGGTAATGTAAAGCTGACTTATGTGTACATGATGTGCTAGTTTCACCTTTTCTGGTGCTATTTCTGTTTCATCTAGCTTTCCCACAAATCCTCATTGGAGCTAAGAGTATGATAAAAGTAACAGCTTTTATCTCAGAAGTAAAACTGCAAACTTGGGTGGTAGTTACACCTCAGCTTGTTGCAAAGGAGGAAAAAGCTGCCATTTTGGTGCACTTAGAGTGAATAAGTTAGATTTCCTTTGAAGAACTATAGTTTTTCCCTTCATTTGTAGGAAGATCAGGAAGATGCTGTTGAATGCAAAATTTACGAGACCCAGTTACTGCTGCCCTTTAACTTGGTGACAAACACAGTTTTGGTTTCTGGTGGGACTTGGCAATTGTACATGTTAGTTGCAGTGTGTGACAATCTAGTAACTTAGATATTGCTAAGTGACGTAGCCATGTCACCGAAAGCAGGATGAGTTAAGCCAGACTGATGTGTCTGCTAACCAGAGCTGAGTCAAGAAGTGCTGCCTCTGCACAGTACAAAGCATAGATTCCCCAAAGAATCTCTTGCCTTTAGCTTTTCTTCTCTCAATCTCAGATCTACTAAACTAATGCTCTAACCCAGCTATAAAGCTCAAAATAGTTTTACTCTATCTCCAAAATGAAACTTTCTCTGTAACAGGTAAAGAACCAGTGCCCTATTCATACCCATATAAAATATTTTCCATGGCTCTTGCCTGCCTGCACAGAAACAAACATAGGCGACTTTTCATTTCAGCTACCTCAACTACCCAGTGCTCTGAGAGAGATGAAAGTAGGCCAGGAATCTCACCTAGTCTTTTTCACGTAGATAGATATAATACTGAAATCTTACACCAGTATTCACATCAGTAAAGATATTTACAAATAATTTTCTCTT
>WEIT01014464.1:0-10775 GCA_013389985.1 Dryoscopus gambensis
TTTTCCCTGTGATGAAGACAACACACTATCCTCCAAAAGACAGGAACTCAGCTGTGAAACCCACTTTTAAATAAATCTAATTGGGCTGTGCATTTTAGAAAGTCCATTTTTATTAGAGCTTTTCCTTTTCAAATGTCAAAATATATCCCAAAAACGTACTTCTGTTAAAGTGTACTGCTAAAAGGACTAATTGACCTGCAATTTAAAATCCTTAAACCGATTCCCAAGAAGAACAAGCTCATTTTGAATTAAAAATTATCCGTATCACAGTATCACTGAAGTGTTTTTGGAAATTGCCTTGCTTGTAGTCATGTATCTAAAGACCATTATATGTTGCACATATGTAAGAACTCCACATGCTTGTACCTGTCACCATAACTTATACACTTGCTGGTGTTTGAATGTTTGACTATGCCGAAAGGAGATTGGTCGTGGAAAAATATGAAGGTTTCCTAAGAGCAACAACAAAACCATGTGCAAAGATCCCTTCATTACCTGCATTTGTATTCAACAGTACAACTCAAAGATGCTTGACTAATGCTAGATACAGTAATTTAACAACCACATTTCTATAAAACAAGTGAAACAAAGTTATGTGGCTTCTCTTTTTCTTTGTTTAAACAGAAGACCTAGTTAAGCAACATAAATTGCAAATATTAGATCATATATTTCCACTTTGTGAGTCACTGTGAGTATATATTTGGTGTTTAGGGTGAACTTCTCTTTAGAATGCACCAAAATAAAGCAAATTCATAGTTTAAGATTCACTCCAGATTTTGTGCCTTCACTTCATTCAGATCAGACTTGCCAGAACAGAAGTGGAAACTCCAAGAAAACATCTCCCCCTTCCTACCTCTCAGCTATCAGTTACAGATATTGGATACTTTGATAAATAAGATAATGCTTCTATAACTGTATCCTAATGAAGATCACTTAGAAGTACTGTGAAAATTACTGCAAACAATTTCAGCAAGAATAGTCCATTAAAAGACCTCATGAACAAAACCATGAGGCAGCTTACTTTTCACATATATGCAAGTATATATGGATTTGCTGCTTCATTTCAGATTTTTGGGTCTTTAAACACAATTATACCTGGAGTATGTGAAAGGCAGCTTTGAGTTTAGAACTACAGAACTACCTGTTTGGATATCACTAGGTATCCACTCTATCAATTAGCTTCAGGGATGTCATTTTCCACTACTATTTCACAACAAACGCCCTTCAAGCCGTATTATTTCAGTGACCAAAACAGTTTAGTTATAAAAATCACGCGGTGCAAAACTTTGTTTTACTTACTCAAAGAGCTCCCTGTCCAGCAACGCTGGCAGATCGTATTCAACGAGCAATTCGTAACTATGCCACAGAATTGCTGCCACGCAATGCAGGTGGGAGGGAGATGGCATCAGAAGCCCGTATTCTCGGGTTGAGCTATTGGGACAAATGTAGCTGACCCGGCCACTTTTTTTCATAGCTGCAACTCTTGCAGAATCACTGACCCATTTCAGCAATGCTTGAATTCTGTAAGACAAGATAATGTTGCACATTATAAAGGATCAAAGAAACACTCGGAACCAAATTAGCTTGCTGTTTTTTTGTAATCCAATTTACACATTTATCTCTTCCTTGGAAGTAAAGTTCAAGAGTGAGCTCAAGCTCTGTTTTCTCAAGACTTAGATCAGGGCAAAAATTAATTTAAAAAATTTATCTTGGACAGCCAAATGTGAACCTTCTACAGAAAAAGAAAATATAGCAGGTACCTGAGTTCTGAGTATTTGAGAGAAAACTCAGTTGAAAACCAAAGTTTTATCACATTTATAAGAGCAGAAAAATAGGGACAGCATTCCCTGGAAAGGATGCAGAGAGCTAGGACAGAAAGCTGGAAAGCTTTTTCAGATTTCTGCACTTTCATGCTATCTCATAACAATCAGATTTCAAAAATGTTTGGTTTTGTGAACTAATATCAAGCCACGTTTAGCAGATTATTTTTTGTATATGCTTCCACATGACAACCCAAATAACATTACCTATCTTTTGTTCCAGGGTCTTGAGTTGTTCCAAGCTGATAAAGAATGTCTATTGTGGAGTCAGAAGAGAGACCATTTAATCTTCCAAACAGTAAAGGGCTATTCAGATCTTGCCGCATTCAAAAAAAAAAGGGGAGGGGAAATAATAGAAGTACTTACATACGTATTTTTTAAGTGTACTAATGACATTATTACAGAATTGCAATATTAACACTGAATTAAGTTTTGCCATTAACATAAGGATGAAATTCTTATTCACACCACTGTCTCAAAACTGTGCATTTTGTACGTTCAATGTTCAGCCTTAATATGAAAGGAAAAGTCATTACAACATTCATCAGATGAATGGAGGACTTAGAGGTTTGCATAGGAGGGTTTTCTTCAACATATTTCAAAAAGACATGACTGATTCCAGTAGAGCTGTCAAACCTCTTGCTTCACAGAAGCAAACACTTATCTCAAAATAAAAGCTTATTTAACTCTGATTTCCATCAGTGGGATTAGACCGGAAGATTTTCATGGATTATTTCCTATTTAGCTTCATCCTCTGCCCTGACAGTAAGTACTCTCCTATCTAACAACGTTTTGCTCTGCAAAACAGAGCAGTCTACACTGAAACACTAACTCATGGCAAAAGAAGTCATGGAAGCCAATTTTTAAAAAGTGTTTTCTGTTAGCAGCCTCAAAACAGGAAAAAATGAATTTGTTTTCTTTCATTTAAAAGCTACAAAATAGCAAAGTGGTATGAAACTATAAATACAAATCCCCCAGTGGATTAACGTAACAGCTTCTGCAAAATTTCACTGCGGGACATAGAATGTAGCTGTATCTTCATTATGTACCTCCACACAAAAATACTGTCAATGCTTAGTGCTATTCAGAATTCATACTGTCCTACAGACTACTGCTACCCAAATTCTGCTGCCTTCGTTTTACTTAGCAGTACTTGTGGCAGTACTCTTTATTTTAAAACATGTGGACATAGTATCTAAAGTAAGAGGCATTTAGGATACACTGTGCATCCTACTCCATGTCTTCAAAACACTCACCTAATTATGAAAAACCAAACAACCCTGGCTGCACTGCTTTACTGCTGTAGGACTACCCACATACAAAGACTGTGATACTTAGAAGCCCAGCAAAGCACAATGGCAAGTTCTGGCAACTCAGATTCAGAATCAGAAAGCAACATGCAAATATACTGTATCTGTACTTTTATACAAGCTATGGTTTTAAGCAACAACTGAAAAGAAAAACACTGCACTCACCTGCAGGATCACTCCCTGATGCCGAGCAGTTTCTTAGAAGAATGTCAATCAATTTTAGGCCAATTCTGGTGGACTGAAGCCCAATTTTCACAAGCACGGCCTCGATGTTTGGAGAATGCATCCCACAGTAAGGGGACATTAGTAAAGCAGCACATGTCTGCAACAGATTAGCAGTGGGTGCTGCAGCACTAGCCATCATTCCTTCCAAATCACTTATGTGAGTGAGGCAGTGGTGCAATAATCTTAACCATCCAATACTGAAAAGGAAAACAGAAAAACAAGCTAATATAGTATTTTCTTATTACATTATTTTTCATCTGTAGCATAACTACCTGTATCAGATTATAGAACAAGTACTGCAGAAAACTGTGACATGACCAAACATCATCTGAGCAAAGCAAATGACTGAATTTAAGATCACAATGTAATATACATCAGTAATGCTGTTGCAATTGTATTAAGATTGTAAGGAAGGCAGGGTCAGTGGGTAGGAAGAGATAAGAGCCTGCAAGTTTTATTACTAAAGTTTCTCAAGATTTCTCAACTCACATGCATATTTCTTCCAATAGGGCCATCCTGCTGAGGGAAGGATGAAAGGGAAGGTGTTTATGCAGGGGGATGGGTGTGGGGTGGGTTTGGGTTTTACTGGTTGTTGGGTGTTTCTGTTTTTCTTTGTTGGGTTTTGTTTGCTTGTGTGTTGTGCTTTTTACATCAAAAGGAGTGAAAGTGCAACAGTAGTTGGCATTAAAACTATACACCTGCACGACTTCCCTGACATTACAAACTTAGGATCACACAAATTCACAATAAACTACAGTGAACTTGAGGGAACTGATTTAAATTGCAAAAAAAATGACAGAAATCAAAAACATGTTAGCTACTACATTTCCCTCATGTCTCTCATTCTTTGACAAAATCATTCAGAAGTCCTTTTAATAACAAATCCTGAGAAGTAAACCTATTTTAATTTAATCAATTTGGAAACAAATCAATCAGACTTTATTTATAAAATACACCACAATACTATCTAAATGAGCATCATGAACAAGATGGCCATCTCAGCTGTATGTGAAATAAATGGCATCTTTCACTGACAAGTTCTATACTAGCAGGTTGTTTCCACAGCTAGCCTTTACCACAGTTTAAAAAAATGCAAACTTGCATATAGATCTTAAATTGAGCTTACAATTTTATTTTAGGAATCGTTTACTTCTAAATCAATCAGATTCATCAATTACAAGAGAGCAAGTTCTGTTATGTCTAAAAAAAATTTATGCAACTTTATTGAATATATTTATCACATTACTATCATTATATTATTGAGATACTTAAAACATTAAGCTGAAAGCTACAATAAAACATTTCAAGAAATGAGGAACATACACTCACCTTCTTTCTTTAGATACTGATTATTCTTGTGTGACTTTATTATAACCTTTTCTGAAGTAAAAATATAGTAAAATTTGGCTATAATAATTTTCTTCACTGCTATTCAAAAGCAAAGACCAATCTTAGATTTACCTTTTTTATTAAATATACACTGAGAGTATTCATGTTCTCTAAATTTACTTATGCTTTCAAAATTTTTCCCTGCAAAAGAAGTTTTTTAAATTTTCCCATGCTCTCTTCAAATTTATAAACTTTAAGGTCCAAAGATGAAGTATTTAAAATTAATGAGTTTTTAGAATTTAGTAAGCCAAATTTAAGAACAGAAAATCTCAAAAATCCATTCAGTTAATTAAATGTGAAGTGGGAAAACTTGGACACTTAAAAAAAAATCCTTATACGCTCATTTATTTTTATTTTTAAAATGAGTAAGAAACTCAACATGCCACCGAACCAAATAAAAGCTTTTGAAAAGAAATCTTCCTGATATGCCAGAATCATAACAACATTCAGCTCCTATTTCTGAAATGTTTGCAAACAGCAATATTAGATACGACTTCCACAAAACTTCCATCGTTCTATTTCTGCTCCTGCTCCAACACTTATGTAACTCCGCTGACTTCTGTAAGGATAAGAAGTATTTTGGCACTCCATTTTTTTTGACAATCGGCTACCCATTAAAACATATAATGCAACTCAAAATGCTTTCCTATGCTTTGTTTTCTCTCCCCATGGCAGATATGAAACACTCCCTTTATATATGCAGACTAAGCATGCTGCTAAAGAAGTGAGAAGTGTTGCTTACATTTCCCTTCATATTGGGAAAAAAAAGGGAAGAGTTTGCTACTGAAAGATATGACTCAGAGAAGAAAACACCATAAAAACCCCAAACCCTAAACCAGGAACTGGCACAAAGTGTGCCCTCACACTGGAGCCTTACCTGGTTTTAGAGACCTGATCCTCAGAGGGAAGGAAGGGATTATTGACGGTGGCAGAGGAGGTGTTTCCAAAGGCTGTGAGGCCTAACAGTTTGATCTGAGAGAGGCCCAGGGTACTGGCATCCCGAGGACGATGGAGACGAAGGCAGACAGCTGAGGCAACTTCAGCTTTTACCAGCTGGATTTTTATATAGGTGAGACCACTCGTGATAACAGGAGTTGACAGAGGTAACATATTGACACCATCTGCGCTTATTTCAACAGATACTGATGAAGGGCAAGCTGAGTAAGACAAGAAGGTTTAACACTATTTTAAAATCTGTACTGGTTTGTCTTCAACAGCAATACATGTTCAACACTTAAAATTCAGAGAACAAAATGACTGAAATGATCTCAGGCAGACGCTACTACAGAACTGCAGCTGGAGGACTTGACCTGGGTGATGGTACCTGTTAAAATGTACAAGCATTTTGATATATTGTATATACAGTTTATTTCAAAGACTTCAAATGACAGAAGTCCTGTCACTGGAAACAGTTTCCTTACTGGGGCTACAATAAGCGCTGGAAATATCACGCTTTTTCCCAACTACCATAGAAAAGCATTTTGCCTGAAGACGCTTGACTAAAATCACTTTCTCACTGGGCAATGAGATTTGACATGTTTAACACGAACGCCATATGATACCTATTACACTAGAAACCAAGCAGAGGCAGGGCCTTCCATTCTCAAGAAGACCAGAATTTGCAAGCTTTTCAAACTTATTTTACAGGTGTTACTCAAACAACCTCTCAGCTTTAGTTCCTCTGATTACACTCTTTGTATTGTTTCCAAATCCCAACCCTCAAATTTTTGAACTGGCATCAACATCAGAGAACCTACTTACTTGCCAGAGAGGCCAGGTGAGGCTGGATGTGGATCTCCTTGAGCAGCACAGCTGCGGGAAGGTGAATTGTGAGGTCACACCAAGCTTCCTCAGGTAAAAATATGTATGACCATGCAGCAGACCGAGCCCGTCTGTGGGGAGGAGTAGCCTGCAACAGCACTTCAGCAGGCTGGGCAGTGGGACTGCTTGAGGTGATTGAACCTTCAGAAAGAGCACCATTAACATTGATTATTAATGTTCATTAATAAAACCCAGATTAATTTACAACCTGAACTGCGGAAAACACCTTTTTTTTCTGTCTCATCTCTTTCGCTTTATCGATAATACCCCATGTTTAATGCCCACTGCTGAGTTATTTTTCTCTTACTCTGAGACTATTTTAAACAGGCTGTTTACATATCCACATGCATATGTATATCCTTGAAATTACAGGACACTTGCTACCAAAATTCTAAGCTTACTCTCAAGAGTACCTGACAAAATCAAACCAAACCAAACAGAAAGGTGCAGCTTGAACAATATGCTTAGAACTTGAACTCAGTTAATTCACAGTTAACAGATTTTAAAGGTTTAAATACTAAAATAACATAAATGACTTTATAACCAACTTCTGCAACCCTTTTTCTTTAACAGGGTTTCACATGAAAACCCTTTTCTAAAAAAGACATCAGAATCAGAAAAAACCTGACCACAGCAGTTGCTTCTTTTTCCACTCCTAGCATAAGTTAAGAATCAAGAAGGAAGATCTCAGCTGTCTTCTTCAGCAAGTTATAGGATATAACAAGACCAGATTTGAACTGTTCCAAACTACAGGTACTTGGGGTATTTTACTTTAAAGTAGCTATAGCCTGACCCCATGACTAAACACCTAGCAGCAGCTGGACATTAATTCTTGGACACATCTTAATCAACTTTCATCCCAAATGAATTAAAGCTCATCTCAGATAATAACCACATGATGAGAATCAGAATGTACTACAGAGACTACTAAATGATGGGAATCAGAATGTTGTAAGTGAGGGCAAACAGAAGGTTAATTTCAGAAGCACACTGACTGAAAGTTAAATATTAAGAGAGATGCACTCATGGCAGAACATCAAGAACTGCAGCACTTTGTAAGCTGGAAGATAAGGTAGGCAAGAACCTACCACAACACACGCTTATGATTTTTACTATTTATAGAAATAAAGAACCAAAATTTGCAGGATTCCTAAATCTACCTTTTAGAAATTTGTGAAGAGCAAAGTAGAAGATTTCCAGTGGCCCCTATTCTGCCCCTACTCTATCAAATAAACCTCTTTTTATTGTCTTTTGTAATGTCATTATTTTTGACACTCTTAGATTTGACTCACAGGACTGAATGGATTCCTCTCTTGTCCAACAATCTCTCCAGAAATTTTAAAATTAGTCCTTTTTTTCTCCCCTCCCATCAGTGAGACAAACTGTATGAATACACTCAAGGGCTACACCAGGCTAGTGGGCAGCAACAGGAAACAAAGACACCAGTATTGAAAAGGAAAGCCTTTGTAAGATACTACCATTACCTTTTAAAACACATTTTAGTTAACTGGCAGCCATTGTATTGATATCAAAACAGCACTGCAATTCTAACAGATGCTCATGCAGGCAACATGAGAGCAGTCAGAAGTAGATATGAGAACACCATCAGCAATACCAGCCTTATGCTCCAGCTTTTTCTGCTCTGCTTCACATAGCTCAGGCTCATTCTCTATCATCCCACCATGCCACCGTGCTACACCTCTGTATTAGCTCCATCAAAATTGATGTGCCTTAAGAGACGTTAGTCAGCCTTAGCGTGCCTAAGGCAGGTGGTGGGCTGGAAGCAGGCATCCCCTGACCTAGGGGAGGAGAAAGGGGCTCACCCTGATGCATGACTTCACCAGATACAGTGCACTTCCCCTCCTTCTCTCCCCTGTCCACATGAGGTCTTATTACCTGTGGTGGAGGGGATCAACCTCGTCCCTCAACATTACCTTGAAATACCAGCAACTCCTCTCATTAGAAGATTTAGTAGTATTAGAACATTTGACACTATTGTAACACTTTTTGTTAAGAACTTGATACACATTCAAATGACCAGTAGACATTAATCTAAGAGAAAGAAGCATTACTCACCCAAAGGTGCAAAATTGTGAATCCCTTCTGCATTATCAGGCTCAGAAGCGAGCACTCTGGCTTTCAGACTGCTATCTGTCACTTTGGTGGGACCAGAATCCAGGAATTTCATAATAGTTGAAACCATGCTTCTTGCTGTGTTAACAATAGCTCTTGTGCTTGTTACCATGTTGTTACAGATAAGTTGAACACCCCCTGAGTGTAAGGCAGGCAGAGAGAAAAAAATACTGCTCAGAAGCACGCAATAGATTCTACACAAGCAAAGGCCTATTTAGTAAATTGGCCCCTGTAGACACATATATGTATTCCTTAAGTGCCAAAAAAATCTAAACCAAACCTTTTATTTGATGTGGCTAAAGAAAGGACATCCTTACCCATATCATGGAAAGCCTTCAGTGCCTCACTTGTATCCAACACTCGTAAAATGAACCAGAGCAGTGGCTCAGATAACTGACACGTGGCAAGAGAACCCTAGCAGAAAAACAATTAAGAAATAATGGTTTCATACAAAATTAGTAAAGTAGGAATTCACATAACTGCTAGCAGCCTCCCCTTTTATTAGGAAAAACTACCAGAGAGGAAATGCCACCACAGTTGCCACCATACAGCAATATCATGTTCCACATGGTTCATTTCTTTACGTAAGAGAAGTCTTTGGTGTACGGAAAAGCTCAAATTCACAGGGTGAGCAGCTTAAGGGAAATAAGAGTACTGAGCATTAAAATACCCCAGTAATAATAATAATAAATAAATGTGCTTCTCACTTGCACATAATAAAATACCGGATCCATCTTCAAGCCTTTAGCCAGGAACGTTTACATGAATGTCAAAATGTCCATAGAGAAACCCTCTCTCTCCCTCTACCATGGGCAGCAGAGAGGCTTCCTAACTTCAGCACTCAAATGAAGCGAGGTTGTAAAAATGTTAACATTTCTTTTATACAGCACTAGGTGAGTTTTCTGACCTTACTACTGATTATAGAATCAACTACCTTGAAACACAGAAAGCCTAAGGGAACTTACCTGCCTTCCCATGTACCCACAGGCCATGTAGGTGAGAATAGGCTGAAGCATCACCTGAACTGTCGTTGCTTTCTTACTAAGTGTTGTCAGGATAGTGAATAACCCATCTCCAACTGATATTGCATCTAAGCCACCATGAAAGTTCTCGTGTTTAGTGAGATGTAAGCCACTGGCACCTTAATGAAAACAGACAGTTCAAAGGTCACAAACTGAGACCTAACAAACCATTAACAGCACATAGCAGAACTCAAGAGTATTCAGATGTTCACATGGATTTTACAAAGCACAAATGGACCAGTTTTCAAGATCATATGAATTACAATTAGTGTTCCTAGATATATATAAATAAGAAGACTTGACCCAGGAAGTCAGGAAATTTAAATCAAATTAGACCATAAAAATGAGTGTAATTAGTGAAGGAAACAGGGTATCTACAAGGATTGGAATCATTCCTAGCTAGACAATCTCCAGAGGTCCTTTAACATTAAGCATTCTGAGATTCAGCAAATTTAAACATATTCCTGTTTGGTTTCAATTACTGTCTTCCACCTAGTATTAGGGTTTTTTTCAAGCATCTGTTCCCCTTTACCTTCTTTCCTGTCATT
The DNA here is from genome assembly GCA_013389985.1 of Dryoscopus gambensis. NCBI lineage: Eukaryota > Metazoa > Chordata > Aves > Passeriformes > Malaconotidae > Dryoscopus > Dryoscopus gambensis. Next base: position 10,269 of record WEIT01014464.1, read on the forward strand.
TCTGTGGCACATTCTTTCACATCTACACCCAGCTTATGAGTTTGCAGAAGTTTTAAATGTTTTACCACCCAAAAGATCTTCCGTCTTACTCAGAAAATACCTACCAATAATCATTGCCATAGCACTGCTGTTACACTGGCCAAGCGCAGACAAAATCTGGCTCATGATTTGTTGGTTGGCTAACACCAAGTCCGCCACGTATGCAGTTGATCCTTGAGTATTGGGGTTGCTTCCATTGCCATCTTTGCCTCCTGAAACCTTTTCCTCATCAGACACACTGTCTGTAGTACTGCTTGCTAGTGGAACACGGGCACTGTACTCTCGGTTACTGGAAAGTGGCAGTTGAACTAAAATGTTTATCAGCTTTAATAAGTCAAACATGAGTTGATCCCTTGTCATTTCTCCACAAACTGCTTTGGCATCACCTGGACGGATAATATTGGCAAAAAGCCCTCCAAAACATGCTCGAGCACCCACAGAGCTGTCTGAGCCACTGCGAGACATGAC
>WEIT01014471.1:3167-15672 GCA_013389985.1 Dryoscopus gambensis
TCTAAACTCCTGAGGTTTATTTTCTTAGTGATTTTAGTGGTCAAGCTCATATCTAATTCTGTGATCAGGCCCTACACTAAAACATGACTCAAGTGCTGTAAAACACTATTGAAAAGAAAACTTAAAAAACCCCCAGAAACAACACCCTTTAAAAAAAACCCTCAGAAACAACACCCTTTTAAAACTATCAGTTATGCAATAACCTACCATATCTACAAAAACCAGCAAGTTCTTTGGTTGCCTTGACCTGGGCAAGGTGGTGATAATTTACTGCAGCTGAAGATCTGACCTTTTATGCTTCTGATAACTTGAAAGATTTCTCAAATTTCCTTTCAAACCATTTTAAATGCCTGCCTGATAATGCTTCAAAATTGTTGACAAAAACTTCCCTTTATCATCTGAATCCTGTTTCACTAACGTCCTTAGTGAAACATTTTCAATTTCAATTTGGTATTAAAATATTGGTAGGAGAATATAGAAGTCTAAGTGTGTTGTATTAGAGATTTATCTGTTTAGCAGGGTAGTTATATTCACCTTGCATGAGCACAATGAAATGGCTTGTCAGAGAAAACATTTTAGCTGCATCAGGGAGTTTTGGCTGCTTCTTTCCACATATTATTAAAAAGAGAGAAAATTTTATTTCATGTAAGACCTCGCATTTGCCTCTGCTTCCATCCATCCAAATGGCACAAACATTAATAAATATACTAAAATACCTATTTGATAGTTTTGAAGGGTTTCCATTGTTTATTATCCTCTATTTATCCTGCGCTTCTTGTGTGGACCTGGACAAACAGGAGAAATGGAATCACAATTAGGGAAGGAAGTAGGGTGTAACAAAAATGACTACTAGAAAGCAGGAAAAGCAGCGGGGGAGGACAACTGCATGCAACTCCATTTTGCATTGACGTCTGTAATCCTGAGTTTTTTGAGCTTCTCTTTTTGTTTACATTGAGTTTATCTGCAACTTTGTGACAACTTTTTTTTCAGCTATAACCCTGCTTACTGAAAATCCTTGTGAGTGTCTGTTACAATCTCTTTGGAGTTTCTCTTTTGCCTTCTCTTTTATCAGGCTCTTAAGGTTCTTCAAGAATTTCAGGAAAGCTCATTTAGTCTTCCAAAATCTTTGTGACTTCATGCAAGGTTCCAGTGGTGACACTCCCAAGGAAAAATAAACTGTAGCTATACTTGTGAATTTGTCTTATATTGCTGCAGTGTAACCTTTTTCAGCTGGTGAGTCTCAGGTAACCTTTCCCTCTCACTTGGGGTTCACAAACGACTTAAGATCAGCCTCCTGACCACTTCCAGAGTGCATTGTAAAAGAACATGAGAGATTTAACACTCAGGCTTTAAATAATAATCTGGATTTTTGCTTAGGAAAGGTAACACATCTCAATAATAAGCAGAATTTGGTATCATGCTTCTGGAGGACAACTATCCTCAGTGGGTGTCATAAGTTTATTGGGGTAAGCAAAAGGTTAAATACCTTTGTCACTGATGAAATATGATAAGCCTCTGGTATCTTCCTATACATATTGTACCCTAGAGCTTCATGAACACGATTTTGGCTGTAAAAGTATTAAAATAGGGAAAAACCCCCTCCATTCTTTACAAGATGGCATACTTAAAAACCAAGCTGAATTGCTGAATTACAGACATGAGTTGTGATAGTGATTTCCTCTCCGTAAATTTCCTGTTATCTTTTGATAATATCCGGTTCATTGTGACCATGGTTGCACTGCAGGTGTGGGGAAAAAAAGTGCTCCAGTTTTAAAAGTACTTTATGTTGCTGTTGACTACGACACTTCCCTATAGTCTTTTTTCCAAGCAGAACTGAGACTAAGCTCTGCTTATCCCATGAAGGCTCCTGTGGCTCTTAGCTACTTCGCAGCAGTTCTAGAGGCTGTCCATGGCAACAAACTTGTTCCCTGGGATGAGAATGCTTTATGTATCCAGCATTATGCAAAGTTAGCCAGCAAAACCAAGCAGCTAGATTAAAACGTGCTAGATAAACTTATTTACGTTATTACAATGTGTTTATATATTTAATGGATCCTCAAAACACAATCTCCATGACTGAATTAAAATTCAGCAAATATGGGACTGGTACTCATGACCAGCGAGTAGCTCTCAGAAACGGATTTTTCAAAACAAAAATGCTTTTTTATTTCTGAAAATTACCCAACACCATGGCTACGAACGACATTGTTTTAATGGTAAAATTAACGAAACATCTGGAACTGACTGAATCAGTCTGCAGTGCAGCAAGTGAACAGATGAGGAGACAGACTGGCATGGCTGTGAAGAAGCAAAGGCCAGACCAGCCTGCTCATACCCATCCAAGAGAGAATGAAGCTTCACAAAAGTGATTCTCCTGGTCTCACTGACACCCATGATTCACACAGCAGCTACAGCATCTTTACAGGTGATGCCACAGTGTTCTTCATCAGTATGGACAAATCTTTTTCGTGTTTTGCAGTGCTACCATAGAAAATACTTGTTTACTTTCAGACTTTGCCTTCCGCACCCGCAATGCCAACACAAGCAGCAGCTAATTGCAGTCACAATGACAGAAGTCAGTCTGTGAAGAACCAGAAGGAAGCCACCAATTTATTTTCCATTCTGACAAAGCAAATTTTAGATTATAATGACTTTAAGCATATTAATAAGAATTTAGTGAATTTAGAAATTACAGACTTTAGCATTAAAAAGTCACAGACCCAAGAGCTAGTGTTTATTCAAAGGGTTATTTTTGACTTTCAAGTGTTTAAAAACATAATTTAAATTGATTTTTACACAGTAAGAGACTTTAACTTTCAATGTAAGTTTGTAGACATAGATAAAAATAAAATGTTGCTTTGTTTTTATTTTTATAAAGCACATCTTGGGACTAACTCTGTGCTTATTCTAGACCATATGGTATTCCTGGGTTTCAGATCACAGACAAAGGTAAAGAGAAATAAATTCTATTCTGGTACAGAGAATAGATAGAATATGATTAACCTATAGTGAGTATTAGAAAAGTTATCTTGACTTTTTGGTTGGAGAGATATTTTTATAAAATTCCTCATGTTGAGTGAATTCTTCCTAATGTTCTGCAAAATTTCAAAAGGTTTACAACACTGATCGTAGACAAATTTATATATATTTTTTAATTTCAGGTGATTTTTTTTTTTTTGTAAATCTCAGGGGCAACACTCCATATTTATCTCCTAATGCCCTCCTACGGAGCAGGCTTTGCTAGCTTACTTGAAATCTTTATGCTACGCCTTTCAAACCCAAAGTGCAAGGTGTCTGTTCTCCTGTGAGTTTTTACACCTGTTTCTTTGTGTGATGAGCATGTACCAAGATCTTGCCTGACTGACAGCACCATTTCTAGCATGCACCAAACCCCTTCCAAAACCGGCTTGGGTAACTCGGGGACTTCAAGCAGCAATCAGATTCCATGGCCACAGTTCGTCCCTCAGGATTTGGGTAGTGGGTTGAATGCTTAGCTGATGGTTTTCCCCTCAGCCAGGTTTCCCCTCAGGGACTTGGGTGTGGTTCTGGTCTCTGATCCTGAGACCCAACACCTGCTTCTATCTGCTCCAGCCCTTAATCCTGACTCTTGCAAAGGTTTTCCTCTGGCCTGCCTGCTGTCCCAGCTTGTTCCTGCAGCTGAACAGCCAGACTAATCCTGCTCCAGCCTTCTTTGTTTGACAGCTCCATTTTTCAGTATGGATCTTATAACCCTCAGCTGAGTCTCCCCTTGCCAGCATTTGCTGCTTGAATCCTAAATTTAGCTTTTACTAGCTTTTCACTGGCCTAAGGTGCTGTAGTATAAGGGACAGCTGAGAGCCTGAACTCGTCTTCCTGCATGGAAACTGAATAAAAGTATTGTGACTGCAAAGAGATCTGTGGTAAAAGCTCCTGATGCAAAATTTGAGATGTAATGCTTCAGAGACCTAAGGAACTTACTCAGTTCCATCTGTTTCAGTCAAAAGGCATTGACAAACAGATAAAATTATCTGACTCTTGTGAAAATAAGACATTTACCTGACCCAAGCTTTCCTTGATAAACAGAAACAATAATAAAATTGTGTTTGCCATAAATGCTTCTTGGAGCTTTCACAGATTTCACTGGGTCTAACTGAATCATGAAAGCCACTAAACATTTTCCTAATCTACCGAACTTAAAAATCCCCAGATAAGCTGTTGCTTGGAGGAAAATGATCTGTCTCCTCTGATCTTCTCTTTTCTCTGCACTCCATAATTTTGGTGTAAGGAAATGCAAGGCTGTGAATAGCCAGTGGATTCTAAAGTGATCAGGTAATGAGAATGAGTTAACATCCGTTCCGTCTCGCAGTGCCTTCTGTTTGGGTCTTTAACACATTTCAAAACCTAAATTTTCATACAAGCAGACAAAAAAAGAACTGTTTTAAGCTACTATCAATGAGATACTTCTGTCTCAATGAGCGAGACTGTTTAGGCTATACCCACATTGTGTTTTTGCAGATATTGTTTAAAAAGGCAAAGGAAGGCTCTGAAAACCTGTGCTTGATTGTTCTCCAGGATTAAATTGCAGCACGACATCTTGCCTTAAGCTGCTTCAGCGGCAGCCTGCGGTTGTCCACCCCCAGCTCAGAGCAGGCAGGGAGCTCTCTCTCAGTTATGGTCTGTGCTTTGGTCCCTCAGACATTACAGGAGGAAGCAATCTGTTACAGTCTATTCACAGAGGATTACTTTTGCTATGTGGTCAGGATCTGCTGGCCAACGAGGCTGCGAATTCTGCTCCCACCCTCATGCTGCGCACATCCATGTGTGTGATGAAGAGGGGAAGAAACCTTTGTGGAGTCACCAAGAGCTGTGGTACCAGTCAGCGGATAGCAAAAATGTGACACAGTCTTGCAAAAAAATTGCACCTGTCCTTTTTAAAGGACATAGTTGCTTTTAGTTTGTGATAGCCTCCTGTTTGGTCAAAAATGACTCTTATTGGTACTGCTATGCATTTGTACCACAGGTAGAAGATATTGAAGCCAAACATTGGCTGAGCTGTGAGATGATGTTTGTTGCATATCTTTATAAAAAGGCCTTATAATTATGTCCTCATAGTGCTGATTTCAAAGAAAAAGTGCTTTTGAAATCTGCTATTTAATACCTTTAAAGCTTCTAAGCTCATGCATGTGTAAAAATATAATTTTTTTTAGCATACTAAAAGAACTCAAAATAGCAGGTTATTTCTCTTTTTGAGGAAAAAGAGATTCTTTCCTTAGGATAAGTGGATCTTATCATTAAGAGCCAGGAACTGATAAACAGGGTCAAAATGGCTAGGATTGTGCAAGAAAGATATGTTTTCTCATAATTTATTCAGTTATTAGTGCCAATATTCCTCAAAACATATTCAAGGAACTGCCAAACTAGCAGAATACCTAAGTCTTCAGTAAAAAACCAAACTACTGAATAATTCTTTGATTAAAAATGTCAGAATTAATTCTAAAATGTTTCTAGCAAATGACATTAGTTCAGCTGTCTTGTAAAGTAAGACAATCTGAGCTTTTTCCATATCTTCTGAGAACAAAAACTGACTAATTCTGTAAATGGTTGCACAGATTTGGTTGTATTCCTTTGAGTCTAAACTGCATATTAAATTATGAATATTGTCATTCCTCTTGTAGTAGAGACTTGATATACTGTTAAAAAAGCTAAATAATTCATTCAATTAAAAACATGAAGCAAAATCTCTAAGGCTGTGGACAAATACCAATTATTTTATGTTAATAACAATATTTATGTGTTTATCACTAGACATAAGCAAAAATAAATACAAATTCCTCAGATCTACTGAGCCATTTTTCTTACAGGTATAGCAAAGTTGATACAGACACATTGTTGAGAATGCTTATGATCTCTTTGTTTGTTAATGCCAAACAAATAGCAACCTGCCTTAAAAAAAACACATTCATAACAAGAACACTTATGTTCTGAGTTTATAAATACAGTTTCTTACGTGACCCTCTTGAGGCTGAGGAAAGACTGAGGGAAGAAGAGTAAAGTGCTTCTTTTGCTGTCTTCTACCCATTTTTTTGGAATAAAATTCATATGAGTAAGAGGATATAGAGGGACTGGATAGGTTTAAGGTGGAATAAACTGTGGAAAACCCCTGATTCTTTACTTCTTGCAGTCCACTGAGGCCTAAGGGTCCTGCAGGTTGACCTGGAGACCATTTTTCATTCCCTGTCCTCTCAACAAGATCCTTTGAACAAAACTTTGAGGCTGTTTCTTTCTCTTTATTTTCTGCTGTGAGTTATTCCTCATAAAAAGGTGATAGAATGCAGAATGTTTCTCTCTCAATGAGTGAGATAGTTCAAGATGTGACTTAGTTCAAGGGTCTAACTTATTTCTATCAGCCAAAAACAATCCAAGCCAAAGGAGCTGATGACAAATACGTGAGAAATCAAACATATTTGATGATAAGGACATAATGCCAGAAACCTTTCATTGACTTAGTTCATCCTTATTCATGAACAGAGATGAGTCACAATCAGGCACTGGTTTGAACTCAGTTCAGCTTTTTTACTTTGTTGCCCACCTCTATTTCTGTCATACGGAATAATGATTTTCTAGCAGAATAATGAATTCAGGTTTTGTCTAGTAGTCTGAGTTTTTGATTTTGTAAATTTCCTCAGTTGGGTTTGTTTTTCTGAGGATGCATTTGCTCAGCAGAGAAATTGTCAGATTCAATAGTTGCAATTTCTCGAAGCAGCTGAAAACAGACTATTGTAAAGGAAAATCAGTGACCAATTTTGATGGGAAGGGCTGGTAACAACACCCATGTTGCCCATTCATGTAAAAGCATAGTTGAGGAATATCTTAGTGTTGAGTGAAGAGGTGCAAATTAGGCAGCTGATTTATACTTTGAAAAAATAATGCTATGCTGGAAACACTTGCAAGACCGTTCATCTGTTATTGGCCTGACTCAATAAGAGAGTATTGCTCTCTCCAGAACAGCTCATTCTGCCCAACAAGGCCTGATTCAGTTTGTCCAAGCCAGTGCTAGTATATATATTTTCATAGTTAGGCTCTGACAGATCTGGTGCTGGAAAGAAAAGAGAATCCCAGAAACCATCCATCTATAAACATGTGCCAAGCCCATATTTTCTACAAATAGATCCTATGTGAAATAATACATTCATATTAGCACTTCTGAATGCCTTGATGAAAATTAGCTTGCACAGTGAAAGTCAGTTTTCCTCCCCTGGCTCAACAGATGATGTTAATAGGAAATTTGCTTTCTGAATTAAAGACTTGGTGCAATGGAGGCCAGAAGCTGAAAGGCCAAGTGTTGGATGGTACTGCTTTATCTAGGACAGCTGAATGGTTTTGAAAATCTGATTTTCAAAGCTGAAGGACTGCCAGAATCTGGAGGTCTTTGCATCTTGCTCAGGCTCATTACTAAATACAGGGATTGCAGATTCACACTCTCTCTTGAGCTCACTCGGTATAAAAACATCTGCACCCTTTTTTCCTCTCTAAAGGGACACTGGCAAGTTGCTGAGCTTCAGCAGAAGCATAAGTCCTGCTCTAATTCCCTTTTCCATCACCATTTTAGCTGACCTGTACTCAGTCACACCTGGATAGAATGGAAAGAAATCAAGGCTGGGATTCAATTTGGGTCCTCAATATAAATGGGTTTTTAAGAAACAATCAAATTACTCCTGTCTGCTTCAGGCATATTTACCTATTTTTTTTCTTATTATGTAAGAGAAATGACAATTTTTTCTGTCAAAAATAAAAAAAAATAGCGTCAGATGAAGAGATGTTACTGTTTTTAGATTCCAGCATAACTGGTTTTCAATTACGTTCTCTTAAAATAGTTGGGCTATTGGTAATTAACACTATTACAAGTGTAATTTCAAACCATTTAGCACAATTTGTGGAGGCTATGTTTTATGATGGCTCATTTCCATTCTACAACAGGAAACTCTGGAACTGTTTATTTTTCTTGCTCTATTCATCACAGTTCATGCTTATACATCTATCAGAAAAAAACCCCAAACCCCATACTTATTTAGTAACATGAAGATAGAGATCTGATGGGGCTTTTTTAATGGGAAAACATGTAAACTGTTTCATTTCATAAGGTACAGTATTAGCTGCAAATAAGATTTGCAGAAAGGAAAGGAGTAGAAAGAGCCGTAGCCCTGCAAATAAATGGTGTATTTTCAAATAAAGTTCGAATCATAAAATAAGAAAAGGTGAGGAGATTTCGCTTTCTAAGACAGGCAAACAATCTGACCTTTATGAAAGATATTCACACTACACATTCTCAGGCCCTTTGATGCTTTGTTGATAAAATCAAAAGCTGTTTAGGGCAAATTAGAGTTATCTTGATTTCGAAGCAATTGAAAAGAGAACAGTTTGCAGCAGTGATAAAACAGACTTTCACTCCCCCAACCAAGGCCTTAGTCGTTTGAACTACAGCCTTTATTCCTTTCCTCTGTTTCTTTTGACCCAGTATTATTTCTTCCTCATCCTGTATTTTTGTGCTACAGCTGAACAGAAAACTTTGCTGAATGGAACAGGGTTTGTTTGGGACCACAGCTTTGTATTTCTGAAGGGATTTGTAGGCAATCTTTTATGAGGGTTGCTATATTTTTAGAAGTCCTCTCACTTGCCTATTAAACACAGGGCTGAACAATAGTAATTACTGCACAAATACCAAGGTCCAAAAGTGGCACCATTCACTTCAATGAGGAGCTGCTGTGAAAGCACATTTGAAAAATAACCCATGGTGACAAGGACTGGGGAAGAAGGGAGAGAAACTGCAGTTCAAGGGGCTTTTTCTGAGGGAGTATAATTCATTCATGTGTGTACAGGATTCTTTTCCCTGTTGTTTGCATTTTCACTACAATAAAATAGGCCCATGGATGTGCCTTGTGGGCAGAAACTGAGTTCTTTAATGGAAAGGTTTATATGACTGAAATAAAGAAAGGCTGTGAAACAGGGTGTTGCTGGGAGGCTGGAAATGAGCTGGATCAGCTAAGAGGGGCTCAGCTACACAAGGAGTTTAAGGGAGAATATTAACTGTAGGATCAGAAGTAGAGAGTAGCAGGGGCCAACAAGAGACCTGAGTGATGTATGAGGAGAGATGGCAAGGAGTGTCAGTGAAGACACTTTCGAAGTGTCTTTTCTGAACTGGAGATTTCAGGGCTATCTTCTATCAAAGTCCCTGTGCCAGTGCAATGACAGTAAGGGACCACCAAGGTATTCAGGTGTTGCTAATATAACTTCTATTTTGTTTGTAAATCCAGTATTGCTTTGGTGGAGGTAAGCCCTCATAGTGGCATATTTTTATTATTTGCAAGCACTAGTTGTATACTGCAATGGAAAACCCTGTATTTATTTATTTCTTAGTTTATGCTTCTGCTCTTTCAAGACTGCTTCAAACTATGGGCTGTTGATTTTACTCAGCTTTTCTCTTTTTTAAAAATGAACATTTTTTTGAAAAGTATTGCTCTTGGTTTTGCCAAAAAAATTTTTCTTTTCCCTTTAATTTATGGAGGTCACTGTCATTTTCTTTTAGATTATAAAAAAAATTAGTAAACGAAGGAATGAAAGAGCAAAAGGAATATGTGTCCTTTTGGTCCCAAAATCTTAGGAATGTAGGAGTTAGGACATTTGATACTGTTTTCACTCATTCAAGCATTTCACATTTTGTCTTTCGTTGATACTCGGTATCTAGACCAAACTTTTGTGTACATGTTAATACTGTCTCAAGACAGGGCCACTTGGTTTGCTAGACCATGTCATCATTGATGGCATTCATGGCATTAGGAAAAAGAAAAGAGTCAATGGCTTTGCTCACATTTCTTTTTAAGCAGGATAACTTTCTAGATCTGCCTTATCCATGGTTAGGCAGTGAAATAAAACTCATCAGAAATAAAAAAAAAAAAAAAAGAAAAAGATGCTAAATGGGAACCCTATTTATAACTAGATCTCTGCCATTCGGGTTGAAGACTCCATTCTCTTCCCTGGTGAGGTGTGGGTGTGCTAACCCAGCAGCTGAACTGGGTGAATGAGACTCTGATATTACAGGCACTTGGAAGAGATTTCCAGATTTCTAATGCACAAAAATAAAGCTGATGAGACTGTCATGACATAAACACTTAATTTCATTCTTAATACAAGCAGGAAATCAGACCAAATTTCAGATGTATTACTTGAACTACTGTGGTTTTCTAAGTGCCCTTGAAATGTGTTGCATGCAAACAAACATATCCTCTGGGCTGGATAACCAGGCTAACACATGCATTCTTGATCCTTCCAAAGAGTTTCTTGCCGGTATAAAATTAAATTCTAACGCCTAGGAAAAGCTTAAGAACATATAATTTCAACAGATCTGCCTTTTTTTCCCCCTTTATTTTTTTACTAAAATGAGAAATGCTATCTGAATTGTTTATGATTTTAAACTTGCTTGGAAAAAACACACAAGTTTAATTGCAGGTCAGTTTATTCTAACTCTAGTATGGACCAACTCATCTTTACCACAGGAGCTCTTATCAGAGTTTGTGCTAAGCAGACAGCACCATACCAGAAACTCAGTTAACAGAGAACATTTTTATTTCAAGTATTTAATGAATGTAGATGCTTTCAACATTAGCTGGCAAAATCACTTCACATAAAATATGCAACAATGCTACTACCTTCTCTAAACAAGAAAAAGGTCGTTCTGTTTGCCTGTTAAGGCAGCTTTAGCAGTTCTTAGAAATGTCATTCTTTAACTGTCAGGCCAATTACTTGTAATATCAACCCTTCAAAGCAAAATTTTTGTGGGTGCACTTTCAGAAGCCTTTCTCTTCTCTATTCACAGTCTGTCTGGTACATTTCTAGTAAAAAATATGCATGTTCTTCCAATAATATGGAACTATTTGCTAAATACATATCTTTGTTGAAAATATAGAATGGTGTTTCACAATACTTTAATAAAAATTAATGAAGAATCTATTTTTCATTTTAAATAACCAGGTTAAAAATGTGGCTGTGATACACAACAAATGAGTTCTCTGTGATACACAACAAATGAAAATACTCTGTGTCTGGCAGTGACCAGTTCCACTTCTGTGGGTTAGCAGGGATTGGTTTTTGTTGTTGCCGTTGAACCTGACACCAAAAGTACAATTACTGCTGATTCAATAGCTATTTCTATACCATGAATCATTGCATCTCACATTGGCTGCTTGGCACTGGAAGTGTGCTACCAGCAGTAACTGCGCTATTAGGCAGAGTAACAGACCTCCTTTCACTGAGAAAAAGAGGTTAGAGTAAAGAAAACAAATTTCAGTGTTCCAAATCCATTGTTTGCAGCAAGATGTAAATCAATAAAAATGAAGTGAAAGCACAAATTTCATAAACCAGTAGAAATAAAAGAAATGGGCTGAGAATTTCTAGACTATTTAGATTACAAAAAGAGAACTCTTGCATTTGAAAACTCTTAAAAAGCCCTGAGGTAGCCCAAGAATATATCCACAAGAGAAAATGAAGATGAGCACTGTTACGGTGTGTTAGTTAAATCTAGTTTACATAGGTAACCTGAAGTAAAATTGCAGCAGTCCAGAGGAGCTAGGATAGGGTGAAAGCTGGATTGGAAGTGACAAAGAATGAAGGTGGGAGATGAAAGAGTTTGGGAACAGAAACAGTAATTTTTGCACATGTAGCTGCTGTACCTCCATGTGGGTGTAGGCAGTTCCTGCCCCAGAAAGTTTGCATTCTACACATCAAAAATGGTAAGTAAAACTAAGGCATTCACAAAATAGACCAAAAACCTGAAGATAAAACCTCAGACTTTAGTAATAATTTGACATGTCAAAATGCAGTCTAAGCACTGGGTATTTTAGGAAACCCCATGAGGTTTTAGTTGTTGTATTTAGTCATGGGGGAGTTAAGGTTGTAGGTTGCTCAAAATTCCATTAGATGAACACCTAAGTTTTTAGTATACTTTAAAAGTTTCCACTAGACAAAACAAAAATTCTGTTGAATTCAGCCACTGGAGACATTCAGAAAATACTTACTTCTTATTTCTTGTGCAGCCTTATTTAAAATAAATGTAAGAGAGTGTCCTGGTTTGAAAAGGAAGTGAGTTTTTTAAGGAAGTTATAGTCAAACCAATCAGTGGTCAGATTGAATATTGACACCTGGTATGACCACTGAAGAGATTTGTCACCTCTGAGAACATAGGGAGATAAAGGAGAGAATCCCAGAGGGACTTCCTCTTGTGTTCCAGTTGTTGAAGGGAGCAGATGTCCTTCCCCGCCCAGCCTGAGGCCTGAAGTCTGGGCCTGGGCCTGGGTGGCGGAGGGGGAAGCCTGCGGCCTGAAGCCATGCAGCCTGAGTAGAGGTAGGCCGGAGCCCGGAGAGGGAGAGAGGGAGAGAGGGTGGAAGGAAATGGAACTGAGCCAGCTTCTGCAGGATGGAAGGGTGGAGAGATGAGGAGATGGTTTTTTTGCCCCCCCACCCCCGCCATAGAGAG
>WEIT01014477.1:6938-20038 GCA_013389985.1 Dryoscopus gambensis
GGCCCCAGGGGTTATAAAATGGGGGGGACTGTTTGTCCCAAAAAAGGAGCTTCTGGTACTTGGCAAAGCGTCGTTGAATCCTGAGGGCAGTTTCGGTCCATGGATGGTGGTGAGAGCGCCAGACATGGAAGGACACTATGGTTTGCAAGAGAGACTCCTCTCTTCTTTGATGGACTGAGAATTGATTATTTGAGTATTGTTAACTGATCAGGAAATCCAAGGTTTTGTCTGATTGTGGGAAGGGTGGAAGTTGGGAGGAGGAGGAATGTTTCGGAGAGTTTTCATGTTCCCTGTGTGTTTCTTTCCTTTAATGTGGATTAATAAAGTTTTTTTCTTCTTATTCCTAAGTCTGAGCCTGCTCTGCTCTGTTCCTGATCATATCTCACAACCATTATTAGTAAAAAATATATTTTCATGGGGCACTGGCATTGTGTCCAGTGTCTAACCATGACACACGTAAACCACATTTCACTTCTTTATACTGTCTATCCTGCACATTTTAACATTAGACATAGTAACCTATTGAGCCTACAAGAACAAAAAGGTACCTCATGAGCATAGTTTATCTGGAATGTCTTAAATGTCTGTTACAGAATGAGATAAATCTTTGATGATGCCTTCTGTCTCTCTGACATAAGGAAAGACGAGGTGAATAGTTAGACTTAAAAGATTAACTTCTAACACTGATATTGGAGTACCAAGCGCAAGCTTAGAAGTGGTCTCAATTAACTAACACTAAGAGATAAAACAGTTTTCTAATCTTCAGCCAAGCATTTGATCCATAGTTTCTCTAACGTATATGAAGTATACATCAATTATTTCAGAAAAGTATTTTGGTGAATATGGTAAAATACTTTTAATAGCTAATAAACAACAACAGACAGAGGGTTTGGTGGCTGTTCAGAAGGGGCAAAGAGAAAAATAAGATAAATAGAATGAATCACTTTTAGTATAGAGTCTTCTCTCTCCCCGAGTTTCAGAAAAATCGGTAAGATAAGTTAAAGCAGCCCTCAGGCAGCTTAAATTTGTGCAATCAGCCTTTACACAGCAGATTGTCCAAAGTCTCTCTGTCCCTGGCAATATAACAAGGGCCACATTTACATGTGGGTGACCTGCCTCTGAATGACAACTGAAACATTTAGACTCAGATAAGAAAAAAAGAATACTTTTTGCATTACTCCTCACATACTTTACTAGATCTTTTTCAAGAATGAGTCCTTATTGGTTATGGACAGTGGAAGGAGAGGACTCCCATGCCACAGACAGATCAAAGTCCCCAGGGGCAACACCATGTACACATAGCTCTTGAGCCCAACAGGGGTAATAATTTTGGTCCCTTCACTCTGTTTCAGTAGCTGGAGCCACTAATGGAGATGGAAGGAACAAGAGATGCTTGAGTCCCTTTGTAAAACCAGCAGCAGCATTTCCTCCTCCTGCAGCCCTGTCAGCCTCCCAGCTGTGCTGCACTGGCTCAGTGTTCCTATTAGGGCCTCTGGGCACTACAGTAAATAGTGAGCATTAAGGGATATAACATGCAGCAAAGTCTAACAGTGTTCATGCGTCACTAATTACCATAATGAGAAACTTGCGGCACATCAGCGAAGAAGAATTTGCATTGATTGTTTTTTTCCCTGTTCTTCAGCTAGAATAGGAAGAATTCCCATGGATCCCCACTTGACCTTGAGGGCTTCTTCTCATCTTTCTGTGTGTAGATATTCCTTAGAGGTGCATGTAAGGCGGATGAATAAACACGGATTTAACCCAAGAAATGATTTGTCTTTTAATAGGCCTTCCTACGGAGAGTGTATATGTAAATTCTACTTATGACCAAAGAAAAAAAATATTTAAATTTCATCTGATCTCAGTTGGCACAGGCATACTGAAGAGCAACTGCTCTTTTCACACTGCTCCTAATTCCCTCTAAGGCCCTGTTGCATGTTAGCTATTGATTTTAGACACTTCTGCTGTTGATTATAAATAGTGAATCATGAAGTATGGATTCCTACTTCACTACGACAGGGTTAATATTCAAATTACTTGAAGATTAAATGTTCGTGAAACACCACTATTAGCTAGAACAACTTCTTAACAACAGGATGTTGTGTTAAAACCTGTCTTCTTTGATAAATCTATGCTTATTGGAGAAAAGGCAGCAAGGAAAGTTTCTGGAGCGCAAGATATGATACTGAAAGGCCTCCCAGGCCATTGATTCCTATCCTCTGCTCTAACAGGCATTTCCTGCTTCCTATAATCCATTCAAAAATGTATTAAGCTCCACTTTAAAGCTACTTAAATTGTTTCCCTCTTTTACTCTTATTGGAAGGCAGTTCCAGACAGGTGGAAGGTGGCTAGACAGTTGTATTGATCTCTAAATTCCCTGGAAATTCTATTTATAAAATGTTAAGCATTTTGTTAAGGATTTCCAAGTGGGTGTTTCTGATGGCTCAATACATAACAATTGTTCTGCTGATAACAATCCTCTGTGTGTTTCATTTATAATGATCCATTTTATTTTCCTTGTAATAATAGCATATTGCCATTTCATGCAGCTGTTACATGTATTTTATGAGTGTTCCACTGCCTTTTTTTAACATAATTGACTCAGTCCTTTGAGTTGCCAAGCACCTGATCTCTGATTCCGGTGAGAGAGCCTTAAGCAATACCCTAACCCCTGTACCCAAGGACATTGTTTCAGGTATATACACTTCTTTTTTTTTGTCATGTATTTTACACAGATTCATTCAGACTAGCTGGGATGGGAAGAGGCTTCTGGTGATCAACTGGTTCTGCTTCCCTGCTACAGCAGGTTGCACAGGATTGTGTCCAGGCTGGTTTTGAGTATCTCCAGAGGAGCAGAATCCATAACCATTCTGGGCAGCATGTTCCATGAGAAAATGTCTGTCACTCTCACAGTAAAAAACTTTTCCTCATATTCAGATGACATTACGGTGTTTCAGTTTGTGCCTGTTGCCCCTTGTCTTGTCACTGGGCACCACTGAAGAGAATTTGGTTCCATTCTCTTGATGTCTGCTGGTAAGAGGTTTATATGCATTGATAAGATTCCCTCTCAGTTTTCTCTTCTCCAGGCTAAACAGGCCCAACTCCCTCAGCCTGAGGGAGATGCTCCAGTCCCCTAATCATCTTCAGAACCCTCTGCTGGGCCCTCTGCCATAGCTCCTTTTCTTGGACTGGGAAGCATGGAACTAGACACAGCACTCCTGATGAGACCTCACCAGAGCTGAGTAGAGGGGCAAAATCACCTCCCTCGACCTGGCAGTGCTCTTCCTAATGCAGCCCAGAAAAAATTGTCCTTCTTGGCCACCTGGGAACACTGATGGCTCACAGACATCTTGTCCACCAAGACCCCCAGTCCTTCTACACAGAACTGCTTTCCAGCAGGTCAGCCCCCAGCCTTTACTGGTGCATGGAGTTGCTCCTAACGAGGTGCTGGACCCTGAATTTGCCTCTGGTAGACTTCACTGGGTTCCTCTCCAGCCTGAAAGGCAGAACACTCTTCTCGTGTGTCAGCTACTCCTCCTAGCTCTGTAGCACCTGCAAACTTGCTCAGGGTGCACTCTGGCGCTTCATCCAAGTATTTGATGAATAATTGGAACAAGACTGGACCCAGTACTGAATGCTGGGGAACACTGGTAGTTACAGGCCTCTAACTAGACTCTGTGTCACTGATCACAGCCCTCTGAGATCTAGCATTCAGCCAGTTCTCAATCCCCCTTACTGTCTTTAACCTTTTTCTCTACACGCTTAGAGATGACATCTTGGATGAGTTGTTCCATCACCTTACCAGGGGTGGCAGTGAGGCTGACAGACAGTCAGCTTGCTGCACGCCATCCTCAGTGCCCTAAGGATCTCAAATTCCACCATTTCGTGGTCACTCCAGACAAGGCTTTCCTTGAGCTTCACACTCCCCAGCAGCCCCTCCTTGCTGGCTGGAATAAAGTTCGCATAGCACCTCTCCNGGCAGTGCTCTTCCTAATGCAGCCCAGAAAAAATTGTCCTTCTTGGCCACCTGGGAACACTGATGGCTCACAGACATCTTGTCCACCAAGACCCCCAGTCCTTCTACACAGAACTGCTTTCCAGCAGGTCAGCCCCCAGCCTTTACTGGTGCATGGAGTTGCTCCTAACCAGGTGCTGGACCCTGAATTTGCCTCTGGTAGACTTCACTGGGTTCCTCTCCAGCCTGAAAGGCAGAACACTCTTCTCGTGTGTCAGCTACTCCTCCTAGCTCTGTAGCACCTGCAAACTTGCTCAGGGTGCACTCTGGCGCTTCATCCAAGTATTTGATGAATAATTGGAACAAGACTGGACCCAGTACTGAATGCTGGGGAACACTGGTAGTTACAGGCCTCTAACTAGACTCTGTGTCACTGATCACAGCCCTCTGAGATCTAGCATTCAGCCAGTTCTCAATCCCCCTTACTGTCTTTAACCTTTTTCTCTACACGCTTAGAGATGACATCTTGGATGAGTTGTTCCATCACCTTACCAGGGGTGGCAGTGAGGCTGACAGACAGTCAGCTTGCTGCACGCCATCCTCAGTGCCCTAAGGATCTCAAATTCCACCATTTCGTGGTCACTCCAGACAAGGCTTTCCTTGAGCTTCACACTCCCCAGCAGCCCCTCCTTGCTGGCTGGAATAAAGTTCGCATAGCACCTCTCCTCCTAGCCCCTCTATTACTTGGAGAAGGAAGTTGTCATCAATGCATTTCAGGAACCTTTTGGATTGCTTATGCCCAGCTGTGTTGTCCCTACAACAGACATTGGGGTGGTTGAAGTTCTCCATTCAGACCAGGAATTGTGAATGCTCCCATCTATCTCTAGAGGGGCTCATCTGCTCAGTCTTTCTGGTCAGATGGCTTGTAGCAGGCCCCCATTATAACATCACCTCTCCCTCCCCTCTCCTTAATCCTGATCCATAAGCCCTCAGTCGGCTCCTCATCCACTCCTAGGCAGAGCTCCATGCACTCCAGCTGGACATTGACATAGAGGGCAACACCCCCTTCTTGTCTCACCTGCTAATCGTTTCTAAAGAGCCTGTATCCTTCCATTCCAATACTCCAGTAATACGAGCCACCAACCATGTCTCCATGATGCCAGTGAATCATAGGCCTGTGGGTGTGCTCTGTCTCTGTGCATAGATCTGATTAACACAAAGTCTCCTTACAGTATTTCTAAGATCATTGTGTTTGGTTTAACCATCTCTTTAACAATTATAGCACATTTTAAAATAGTTTTACCCTCAACTACAAGGTCCACATTCTGGTTTCAGTTATCTTGGTTTAAATGTGGATTAAAAAGTGAAAAATAAATTACTCTAGAATTAATTTTTGTTTAAGGAAAAGTAAAACTGAGCTCTGCTTTTTTAAGCACTTGAATACAAAAAGGTAAAGGCCATATATGGTAGCAGTGTATTAACTTCCTGTAGTCACACTTTCTGTCATGACTCATTTGACCGCTCATCAATTCAGAAGTGTGGTTACAACACTGACATTTAATCAACAGAGGTCTCCACTGCATCATCCCCATGAAAGTAGGTTCTTACTGCTGTGTTGCTTCTTAGCTTTAAGGATCCAAACTGATCCAGCAGTTGGTCTGGCCTCATATTTGAAGGAAGCAATGCTCTTACGCACTGTCCTGGGGTGACTGTATGATACTGTATTCCCGATCGTCTGCCCTATGCCAGACATGAATCCTGTGCCTTTCTGTACCTTTAGCGGGGTGGGGGAAGCCAGTGGAATTCTTCGGCGCTGTGTTCAAAAACAGAGATAGCTTGCTGGCTTTCTTCTGCCCAGCTGCTCAGCTTCTGCAGCAGGGAAAGAGTTACATTCCTTTTGCTCTTTAGCTAGCTTCTTGTTTGTTAGCTAAAGCACAGAGCCCTGGGACTTTGGTTTCTTCTTCTTCTTCTCTTCTGGACTGTTCAGCAACAGCAGAAGACACCGGGAGACCCTACACTGTGGCCCAGAGGGACCCACGCTGAACCCCAGCTCCGGAGAGGAGAGGGCCACACCCACAAAGGCCTCTGAACTCTACCCAGGTTCTCTCCACAGTGAGAGGTTTTATTATTTAGCATTATTATTTTTTCCGTGCCTGCGTGCACTCTGCTTGTTAAATAGATAACTTTTTTCTCACTTTCCTCTGAGGAATTTCTTCCCAAACCTGATGGGGGAGGGGTGGCTGTAATCTGCCTTCTTTGGAGGAGACATTCCTTCCAGAGCATTTCCCTTAATTTGCCTCAACCCAAGACACACACTTTTTTAAAACTAAGAATACAATTGGGAAACAACTAAACCTACATATCAAACTTCTGTGTGAGTACATTCTGCGTCTCACTGGTGTATAGAATACCTGATGATTTTTACTGTTCCCTTTCTATATCTGTCTCTGACACTCCTACCATTATGTACTATTAAATGAAAATCTGACCCCCTTGAAGTTAATGGAAAAAAGCCTTCCTACTTTTAATGTGAGTTATTATCTTTCAGTAAGGTTACTGCACGGATCGAATCTTTGTGCTACCAGCAAGTGCTGTCCCTTGACTTGAAAAGGACTCTGAAAACATGTAAATGTACATGTTATTATATCCTGCTGAAGGATGTGAACATTTTACCTTAGAAAACAGCCTTAAAAAATAACAGCTAGTAATATATCTCATTGGACTGCTGTAAGATCGTTCATAGAGTACAAATTAGTGTTTGTACTGTGATGCACCTTTGGATCTTTGGATGAAAGATTATGTGTTTAAACACAAAGAATTAAAATTAATATCTTCATGGAATTTTTTAAGAATAAAAAAGGTGAGCAATACAGTTTAATTAGTAAACTAATAAAAATTAAAAATTCTTAATAATGTACACTTTATATTTCTCAATGGAAAAAAATATGCTTAGATTATAATCAAGATAATATTATTAGTGGAATAACTGAGTCAAATTAATCATGACTGAAAATCTGATTATCACAAGGGATCATGCCACTACCACAGACTTCACAAACCTTTACTTTTATCTTATTACAGCACCAAATTTCTCCCTCTGTGCAGAGGGTGTGCAGGATTTTCAGTTTTCAGTATCTTCAGACTGCTGCTTTGATATTCTAATGCACATCTTGTGAATGACGGGCCTCAAATTAATTTTTTCTTACAAAGAAAGACTACAGACAAGGACAACTGTTTTTAATAATATTATTTACGAGGTGATAATATGCAATTTGTTACTTGTCAAAACAGTGGGAATTATGTTCTCATTCTATGTTAAATATAATTAGCTAATATTTTCCAAAGGGTAGGCAGACAGAAGTGTCTCCTATTTTTACCTTTGTTGCAAATTTCATTGTTTGCCTTCATTTTTTCTTGCTCTAAGAATGCGAAAATTTCAGTTATGGTTCCAGTATGCTCAAAAGAAATCCATTATAAAGAAGTTGGATTTCCTCAGCCCTATAGGAATTCATGTTCAGTGTATGTACATATCTATAAAGATCTTTTAAAGGAAATAATTATGAATTAGATTGTGTATAATGAAGTATTACATAAATTTTCTCCTGGTATTATTAAAAAAAACCAACCAACAACACAAAAAAAATCCCCCAAAATTTCTAGCCTTTGTATCTTTTAAAGCACTTTTTTCCTCAAATAAATTATATATAATACACTATATATATATTTCTTTTGGCTAATTAAAGTAGTTTCCAGATAATTTAGTTGGGGCTAGTGCATTACTTTTATGGTCTTGCTTAATGGAAAGGGGCTCCACAAGCCTCTTGTAAAAATAAGCCCTACCCTAAAGAGTTTACAATAAAATGACAACAAAGGTACATGAAATAAAAAACAGAAGAAGAAGAACAAAATAACAGCCTGGTGACATTCAGTATATTCTAGTATAGAAAAGTTGTGGGTACAATTTTTTCTAAATCAGACTAGATCTGCTCTTCTAACTGCATCCACCCCAGGGAGGGAAGCTTGGCAGCCAGCCTCAGAAATAGTCTCCTCTAGGGCAGATTACTTGTATTTGCATGAGCAGTTCTTGGCTTTAGATCCTTTCTGGGCCTAGCGTAGTTTATACAAGGGTCCATTTTTAAACTGAGAGTGTGTATATAAATACGTATTTATATTTTTGTTGGTCTGACTGTGTGTGTATATATATATAATTATTGATGTGAAGGCTGAGGAAAGAAGTTTAAATTAACGTGTCAGAAATAATAAGCTAATTGTGTTTTGGCCCAGCTGAATTTTTTTTACAGCATGAAAATGTGGCCACATGTCACATATTTTGAGGCAGTGATGAAGGACATGATAGTGTAGGAAGTTCCCCAGCCTTGCAGACAATAATGGACTGGTCAAGGCAGTGGGACTAAAACCCCTCTAATCTGTAAAGTCTACAAAAATATTTTTTGGGGTGTGCAATCCACTGAAACATACTTGGATTAAGTTTAGGAAAGAAATGCTTGGGTCAGAAGAGAACCTGGGAACAAACATTTTTACACCACGGGTGGTCAGCACACTAAGACCAAAACTAAGTAGGAGAAACAAATTACCTCATACTTAAATAACACTAATGAACTACAAGAAAGCCACTGGAATTAGACATTTCTATAAGGATCAATAGTAGGATAATTAAAATACAATAAATATAAAAATTTCAAGTGCTTTTTTTAATATAAGTAGAATTCAGCTTACCTAGATTCAAATGTCTACTA
Organism: Dryoscopus gambensis; assembly: GCA_013389985.1. Lineage (NCBI taxonomy): Eukaryota > Metazoa > Chordata > Aves > Passeriformes > Malaconotidae > Dryoscopus > Dryoscopus gambensis. The sequence continues at coordinate 15,651 of WEIT01014477.1, forward strand.
AATTTTAAAATTATCTTTTTATTTTTAGAATTTTAAAACCTGATTTAAGAGGTTGAATATAGAATCTCTCTGGAGACTTTCACTCCCAGTGAGTGAAACTGTCTCTGGAGAAGCCTGTTTTGCTGTACTAACGATGGAAAAACCTAAGGCAACGCAAATCTTAATAATTAAGTCTTTCATTTTAAATATCTATAGATGTTTGGGTACCTAAGTGAGGTGATTATGTGCTACAACTCTCACTCTTGCTTCTCTTTATGTCTCAGGGGTAACAATGCCAATTGCAATTCATAACAATGACAGGTGTTTCAGCGGGGAAAAAAAATGAACAAAACCCCACCCAACCAACCAAAAAAATCCAAAACAGAGTCACTAAGTGAGGCTGGAGCCAAGGAGAAAATGGAGGAAAGGAGCCCTATGACTTTTATCCAAGCAAGAGAGATCCCACCTGTTCGGCATATACCTTTCAGATTACAGACCATGTGGGAATGCAAAACAATAAAGGGACCCCACCACATCAGCTGCTGAGATACAGCCAATATTTAGCCAAGATTATGAGAATCATGGGGGTAGGAAATGAGTCAAGGGGAAATCCGAAATGGCAGTTTAAAGGCCAGGGCATAGACCTGAGAGACAGCAATTTTAAAACCTGATCTTGTTGTTTTTTATGAATTTTACATAAGATCTCAAAGATTTGAATGTTGAAGCAGTCCAGGGAAAAGAAGCTAAAAGACAGGCTTGTCCTCACAGTGCCTCAGAAATAAGAAATAAGGCAATAGTAGTAGGTAGTAGAAATAAGAATGCATACCCAGTGCATGCCCAAGTTTCTTCTCCCTTACTTTTCTTCTGGTATCGTGATGCTTCTATTCTTGAGCATAAAATACAAAAGAGGCTTAGTGGTAAGGGACCCCCAGATTCATCACCTAGCTCCTCCCTTTCCGAGAGGCAGCGTTGGTGGTCCTCTAGGCTAACATGACTGAGGAATTGTTTCTTGGAAAAGTGATTTAACCAACAGGATAAAGTACAGAAGAATCTACATCTGTGCCAGCCTAAATATTACTCGTAAATCTTGCATGTCCTTTCTGCCCAGCACAATCAAGCTGGTGAATCTCCTTGGTGTGTGTAGTAACAGGATATTAAATTTAAAAAATAATTTATCTTAAATAGAGAAAATTTCTGAGTCTGCCATCCTGCCATTTTCTTAGACTGAAACATCTCAGTTCTGCCCAGTTGTCTTCTAGGTTGCTAAATACCTTTAAAGATCTTACTTTCAGTTTCTTTTGCCTCAGTTTTCTGTTTTCTCTCTTACGACAATAAATATGTATCCCTGCAAAAGTAAAGGAATTTATATTTGTAAACTGCTCAGACACTTATGTAGTGCAGACCAAATAAGAACCTAGATAAAAAGGTTAAAAAATAAATGCAATATATTTCCAATACCCCTCTTCTTCCATTTATGAAAACCCAGAGCATAATAACTAGCAGACAGAGCTTTCTAGAAAACCTCTTACTGCCTAAAATAATAAGGAAGTTGTTTGATCATACTACAAATATTACTCAAATATTTCTATCAAGGTCAGATTCTGGCAAGTGTCATTTTCTATTTTCTACATGAAGTACTATGTGTTCAAGTTCCTGTGCAACGACCCCAGGGCCTGCAGAGTTGTTGCATGTAACTTTTCAGAACCATTTTGTCTAACATTTTTATCTAAATTTGTTGCTCCTTTGTTCCAGCTCTGCCTGTGTTTCTTTTAATTACAGATTTCAATTTAGGTTGGCCCAGTCTTGTTCTAAGTTCAATGTACTTAAAGATGCATAAGTTAATACCTGTGTAAAGTACACTGGAGAGGCTCAAAGCTACACAATCATTTTGTATATGATATACTCTGCAAATGAAGGCAGGCAGAAGAGTGTATCATTCAAAAATGAGATTCCAAGGAGTATATCCCAAATGGATGTTAAAGAATACAAATCATCTCTATGAAAACAAACAAACAAACAAACAAGCAAACAAAAAACCTCCAACAAAACTTTTCTGGTTTTAGGTGATCTGTACATAGTGACTCACAGTACTACTCTGGAGTGAAAATTATCTGCATTTCCAAGATGAAAGGTCATCTGAAAAGCTTTTATGTAATAGATTATTTTACTTTTATGTCCTCGTATGGGAGAAACCTTGTAATAAAAAAGCTACTTTATGTTAATTGGTGGAATCTATAAAAAAATACAAAGTTATACATCCCTATCTTTTACTGTATCGGTAAAAATTATGGTTTTGTGTTTTCAAAGTGTCTAGCTTTCCTTATATATTTCACAAACTTTTCCATTACAACCTATGAACTGAATTTTTCACTTCTGATGATATTTTTATCTCAAAGCCACTGTCTGATACTGATTTATAATAGCTGATGCATTAGCTATGTTCTACTATTCAATTGCCATTTATTTTATCATTTCAAAGATGATTTTTAAAGCACAAGAAAGCATTGGCACCTCTACATAGGGAGAGAACTCTCAGCTTAACAAGATATAATCCTTTTACAGCTGTTATTATTTTAATCTTCTGTAAAGAAACACCAGTTAACCTGGCTGCTGCCCAGGTCCCCTCTCTTTGACAATGGCCAAGGATGACAATTTTCTGGAGAATGCACTGACACTTTGCTGAAGCCTGATGTGCTGCTGAATGTGGGACACTGCAAAGCTAAAGTGGGAGCAAAGGTCATGGATTAGAATGAATTAAGCAAACGTGGATTAAGAAAGATCAATGAGCAGGGACACAGACTCATCAGGCTCTGTTTAGATAATCTGCTTGCTCTGACTAACATTTTCTTCCAACATTACAGCTGAAGAAAATGTACTTGAAGCTCACTCTTGTCAGCTCCTGAGAAACTATCAGTAAATCAGGCGGACAAGATAGTACCCTGAAATGTAAAAACTCTGCCAAGGACTGATATTGACCCTGATCCCCAGATACCACAATACTGTGACTCAAAAGACAGGTCTGCAATCCCGGATGATGAAACCATCAGGTCAGTTGCTCTGGCTCAGTCAGTGTATTACTGAGGAAGAACAGAGAGAGGCAACAAATGATGCTGTGCTAAACTGCGGAAAGGGGCATTCTCCAATGCTATGCTTTATTAGTGATGACAGAAATGTTGGCAGAAGAGACCTGTCATTTCAGAGGAAATAGCTTGTAGAAAAATATAATCCTACAAACTGATCAAAGAAAATTCTCAGGGTCATAAAAGCTGTGGGAAGAAGCTGAAATGAGTGAAGTTCCCATAAGCCACACCGTGAGTAAAGACATGAAAAGTGTGAAGAGAAGAATTAGGATATTTACTGACTAAGAGAAATCTCATAAAGAATTGGGTCTGTCAGTCAGCAGGAAAAACCCCAATGTTCCAACTCATGTGCATAGGATTGACATTTCCTACCCTGAGATCTACTTTTTATTGGTGTATACTCCACTATATTGCAAAGTTAAAAAAACAAAAATGCAAAATCGACCAAAGAGCTGAAACAAAAATACAGTAGACATCATACTGTAGGAACCAACTCAGAAGTGATGATGTGTGCTGAACATGTCTCCCCCAGTAGGATATCATAAGAACTCAGATCCTAACCTCAACCCACTTTTGCTTCCCTAAGTGGTACCTAGAGAATGATTATTTTGTATAATCTAGAAATAGAAGAAATTTTTATAGTCAAGTTGCTTTTTTTCTCTGTTGCTGCAGGATTTTTATTAGTGGTGCATATTAACTGGTTTGCCACAGTAGCTATGTCACAAAGGTACTAAAGAATTTTACAGATAAACTAGTAAAATTTTTGCTCATGTAACAGTGTACAGCCAGAAACACTACCTATAAGATTAGGAGAAGGGTTGATTTCTCATAAAGTTACTGATGGAAAAATATTTTCCTATCAGGGAAGATCTTAGAAACTGCAAATGGTAAAAAAATATATTTAACTTCCTATCTCTGTTCACAATTCCACAAGACAAGGTTGGTTCCAGCACACAAATGAAGTGCAGGGTAAATGAAGAAGATATTAAAATCAGAAAACAACGTCAAAACGTTCTTCACATAATGAATAAAGCACTGAATTTTCCCTCATAGACTGCTAGAACAGAAAGTCACTTGCTTATGTCTAAAACCTCATCCATTCTTAAAAGAGTAAGAAATCTCATGATCCATGTTTGTCTCACACAACTTGCTTTTGTATTTTTTCAGGGACAGAAAAAAAAGAAAAGAAGAAGAGGGAGAAAACAAAACTGCAACTGAGCTTCTCAGACACACAGATACTGTGGACCCCATTACAATTCAAATTTAGTTCAATGTAGTCATTCAAGAGCACCAAATAGCAACACTGATCATGCTGGTAAATTCATTTGT